>JAQIWH010007709.1:0-11071 GCA_034695005.1 Cryptops parisi | reverse complement strand
TAAAATAGAAACTGACCCTTATCAAGAGCAAAAGAGCAACGCATAGTACTAAAAACTGATACTAAAACAGAAAATCTTTTACAATACTATATAAGACGATGACGGTGAAGTGCAGAAGATGAGAACAGAGTGCCTCGAGTGACAGGTGTGTCTTTGGTAGCAAACAATCAGTAGCATCGGAGCCTCGAGTCATTTTCATCGACCAGAAGTTCGGGTGAAGATAAAAACGGTTTATAGTTTCCCCTTGCACTACTAGTATATTGTATTGGTGTAAAACACACACACGGGGGAGGGGCACCTTCAACCTCGCCACTTTGTAAAACAAGGGCAATTTTCAGCGTGGTTATTAATATTGCGATTTGTTACATTGATAAGTCTACTCCCCCCCCCCCCCAATGAACTAACTTAAGAATGGGTGAAGTTTATCTACGAAACTTTTTCAAACACAAAAAAAGAGATTTTAAACGTGTTTAATTACAGTATTAGTAATGGTTGTTCGGATATATAAAAATTGATATTAAAAGTAAGATAAGAATAAAATTGAAAACTTACATTTTAAGAAGTAGAATTCCTTTTTTGTTAATTGTTAATTATAACGTCACGACCATCGATTAACACCCATCTAAAATCAAAAAAATCAGAAATGAATATGGCGCATGAAAAATCTCAACTTCTACTAACTACTAATCACTAAACTACTAAATAACCAACTATATTAACCCTTCGGCCTTCTGACACACGCAATGTTTGGTGTGGTCATTTGAGCAATTTAGACAGCTGTAAGATCAGCTTTGGCTTTCTTGTCAACTAGTTTTCATTGTCTGAGCAAGCAACTGACGTCACACTTGTCTGCAAATTGCTCGAATTGCCACACCAAAATACTGCGTGTCTTTAAAAGCCTTTGACTGGAATTTTACTGCGACTTTGCTCGAATAAAATGTTTTCCAAACGCAAAATTTCTAATTGCCAAATGACAGAAAATATATAAACATTTATACATAAACTTCCCAGATTTGACTCCCATGGACCTCCCATTTCGAGCCTTTTTCTCTCAAGTGATTGTTCCCATAGAAAAACCTAAGTAGCAACAATCAACCTAATAATGACGTCACTTTTAAATTATTTTTCCTGATAAATTAAAAATCATATTTGAGACAAATATCTCTAGAAAATAACAGTGAAAGTCTGGTTAAAATCGGTTCAGTGGTTCTCAAGTTTACTCGGAAAAACATAAAATTAACAAACATACTGTTTATAGTCTAGACGTTAAAATCAAAAAGTTACTACTTTAGGTTTATTTTCACTGGCTAATGAGTTACTGCAGTAACAAAATAGTTTGGCAAACCAGTGCGGTGTTGATTGGGTTTCACCTCACGAAATGGATGGCTATTTAAAACCACCGATAACGTACGTGAACGAACCCGTTAACTACAAATCAGAAACAAAAATGGTTTAAAAATAAACCATGGAAGTAGAAACCTACTTAGGCTATACAACCGGTTATTGTAGGTATTCTAATTTATGTAAACAAAACGTTGTTAAAAATCAAACAAGTAATTAACAACTGATAAACAAGCTTCCTGTGCATCTTAAATCAGACTACAGTTCAGACAGATATCCAGTGGCAGTTTACCGAACCCATTTGTTAATGAACTCTTACGTGAAGGAATTTATACAAGAATATCATACTCTTTAGAAATGGTTGAATTTATCGTAATTAATACAAATTTTTGTTTTTAAATAATGTTAAAAATGCAGAAAAATGACAGTTTAAAATCATAAATAATACAAACAATTGAAGTGAACACATATTAATATAATTCGATCTCCCTATTTAAAACTACGTGTTCATGTATGCTAGATCTTCCCTTTCTGAACATAAAATAAACCCTTTCTCAATCAATTCCAAACAACCCATCTTCCTGATGACGTCGGTGTAACCTAAACACAAACTTACGAATTCAGGAGAGGAAAAAAGCACGGGTAGAAAGAACGTGATTGTCAGACTATAAAAATAATAAAATGAATACTAGTTCAGAATCGTCATTAAACTAAACTTAAGAGCCGAACTTAGTTTTGTGAAAATTGGTTCGTTCGTTTTTACGTCATGCACGCACAAACAGACAAATATATATTAAATCTTGTGTTTGCACTAATAACGTAAGCTTATTAATAAATAGATATACATGTAGTGCACGGATAAATACAGTTTCTTTTCAGTGTTTGTTTTTTACAGTGTTTATTATACAGTGATTGTTTGTCTGTTTGTGCGCGCATGACGTAAACATTGATGGGCACATTTTAACGAAATTTGGTACCAACGTTTGGCTCACTTAAGAAACAATTTTAAAATATTACTTATGTTATTAATTACATTAGGGACTTAACAAGAACGTATTTTGTACACCCCCACCTAAATTTGTATGTTTTTTTTTCATTTACACACTGACGTTGTCAGGAAGAGGGGTAATTGAGAATGAATTGAAAAGGTGGATATTATTTACACACGTCATTGTTTATATTTTATTAATTTTATTAGGAAAAAGGGCTATATTGTATTGTATTAGTTTCCTTCACGAGATCGAAGAGTACAAATGAATAAAGGATTATGTGAAACGTACAAAAGACTGTGGATAGAGTAGCCTACGAATGCGAAAAGACAAAAGATCCAAAAGGTAGACATACTTTACAATTGATATATTCAATTGTAAAGTCTGTCTACATTGTGAATGCGATTGTACTCGTGAATGCCAATAGTTTGTTGTTCCAAGCAAGGAATTTTTCAACTGGTACAGTGAAATTTTGGTTACTATAATCATGGATAATGTTATCAATCGGCTATTGTCAGTCGGTCCCCAGACACTATTTAATGTTTTATATCTATTGTATGTTATCAGCCGGCTATTATCAAAAAGACTCTATACTAAACGCCATTTCGAAAGATCATTGGAGAATCAGTTAGAGCGTCTACTCACCTGTTATTCACTTTATAGCCTTACGGACGAACGAAATGCTGAGCAAAAAAAGTTATTGAAACAGTTTATTTATTTTCTAGCAACGTAACATCGTATGTAAGTATTATTTAAAAAATGTGAGACAGGTAAACTAATTAGTAATAAGGTGAGAAAGTAGAAATTACTTTCGACTAGTGGCAGAAGACAAGGTGTGAGCCAGTCACTGACTGATTTTACACTGACCTTTCGTGGTGGTGTTTAGTATAGTCCCAAAGTGATCACAATGACAGAATTCTACTGTATAGAAAATTGGAAAAGAAAGTAGATTCAATCAGAATTAAAAATCGATACAAACGTGAACTTTTTTTCAGATAACAAAAAAGTTGAAAGCAACCTTCCATTGAAAAATCTAGTCTATCATTTCGGTAGCGAAAAAAAAATCACTTAACAAAAGCAATATGGAAACATGTGAACTCGCTATCTGCAAAAGGGCCTGCTCTTCCTTTTGTTATGAAAGAAAAATGATAAAAAAGTCATGTGTGTGCCCACGTGTTTGCGTGCCTGTAGTAGCCCTATACTACTACTGAATCATCCCTATAGTACTGTATCGGCCCTATACTACTGTATCGTGTTAGAAAGTGAAGAGTGCAAGCTGCTTTTGACGGGCGGCTCATCAGATGCTTATACATTGGCTCGGATCGATTTCCTTCCAACCAAAAGCGCCTAATCTCAGTCTTCAATATCGTTTCACACAAAGTGTGTAAGGAATCAAGAAGAGGGGAGGTAGGAAGAAGGAAAAGTGAAGGGCGTAGCGGGGGCAAAAGAGATGGGGGTAACATAGGGATGGTGAAGAGACATCATGCGCACCAATGGCCTGTGATGTAACAGTACGAGAGAAAAGATAGGGTTTCATTCGAGAGGAGACCATTTGCTTTTGCACCCCCCACCTCCCTCTTTTCTTAGTTAGGATGTCGACAAGGATCATCTCACTTTTGCCCACAAAATTTTTACCCATGAATCTTTAGATCCTTTGGAGTTTGTTGTCCAAAAAAAACAACAAAAAACCCGACGTCTTATCTCGCTTTTTTTGTTCTTTTCTTCTTTGTGATGACAAAGATACGGTTCGACTTTGAAGTTAGAGAAAGTGCCATTTTGTAAAAACAAAAAAATAAGGATTTGGGGGTGTAGTAAGAAAGATTTGAGAAAAACAGTAAATGATCATTAAATTTAAAGTTGAAGTTATTTTAAAATCGGAATCTTCGTCGGTAACTTTTCGCTATGTTTTAACAGTTGAATTTATGCTAACTGAATTAAGCACGCGCTAATCAAATTGCTAGTTTGAATATATTGTCGCAAGATGGTAGTCCAAACTGAAATCATTCGAATCTGTTTTTGGAAGAAAAAAATCGATTTTCTTTTACCTTTGGAACTTCTACTTTTTCCTGTTTAGTTTAGAGAGGTTTTGACGTTAAAACCGAGCTATCCAATGAGTAAGTTTAACTACGACGATTTAAGAAAGTATAGCAACATATCTCATATATTAACCATGTACTTTTTTTGTATCCCTAAAATTTTCAACATTTTAACATTAGGTCTGATGCGTTTGATTAAACTTCTATAAATTGTATATAACCTTTGTAACTAATTTTTTTTTTAATTTGTCATTAAAAGATAGTAAACACAGCATTTGATATATTACTTCTTAATTTTTTTTTATAAATTTATCAAATATTTATAACATAGATTTTCATGTTTGTCTGTTTGTGCGCGTATAACTAAAAATCGATTTAATTAAGTTTCACGAAGCTTAGTTCTTAAGTTAATGTAGATCCCAAAAAAAGGTTTTAAACTATCGTCTATGTTAAAATTTTTTATTATAAATCTGATAAATTTGCTTTTTGTACCCTCCCTCTCCAATTTTATATTTTTATATGTTATGATTTTCATGTCGGTCTGTTTGTTCGCGTATAACTAAAAATTGATTTAATTAAGTTTCACGAATCTTCGTTCTTAAGTTAATGTAGATCCCAAAAAGATTTAAAACTATCGTCCATGTTAAAAATTTTCATCGAAAATTTACTAAATTTGTTTTTATTGTACCCCTCCCCCCTCAAATTTAATATTTTTTATGTCTACACTGGCGTTTTTAGGAAGAAAAATGTTAAGAATTAATAATAAGAATTGCCCAGATCTGTGGAAACGTATATGTGTCGTGGATTGCGCTCATTGCGCAGAATCTTCCATCAGGTCAGCTGTTATTAGTGGTTGTTAAAATCGAAACCAGAGTCATTGTAACATCACTAGATAAAGTTGATTGTAAAAAGTATAAATCTGTTTTATGTTTGGGCTGTCCTGTTATTCAACTCGAATGCTTCTAATAAAAATAAATTTCAAAAATAAATAAATATGCTAATTTTGTAGTTTGTGTATTACTAAATTTGATCCCGTGCATCCGTACTACAGCACAGATCTACTTCTACTGAATTAAGAACAACGTTCCCTTGTTTACATTTTTGTTGTTATGGTTATACTTATATTCTATTAATTTAAGTGTTGTGGAACTCACAAATGTAGTGACTTTTTAACTACCAGTAGTTTATCGTCAATATGTCAATCGCCGACTACACTCTCGAACATAAAGGGTTCACTGTGTAAAAAATAAAATGTAACATTTAAAACACAATTGATTCTTGTGGGTTATCCGGCCAAGAGCCGCCGATGACGCTGCAGCTCAAAGGTGGAGTGTTCGATCCATCAATGTTTGGTAAACATTGATCGATTGATGATTGTGGTAAACATGCACTTTGGGTTGTGATAACAGATTACTGGGTTAGGTTAGGCCTGGAACAAGCGCTTAAGTCAAAACAGACTAACCTAACCCAGTAGTATAACCCAGTAACTCTTCTTCAAAAACACAGAGTGCATGTTTATCACAATAATCGAAGTGCACCAAACAGTGATCGATCAAACATTACACCTTCGAGCTGCAGCGCCATCAATGGCTCTTGGCAAAATAACCCACAAGTACCACAATATTTATTCATTTATTATACTTATCTTGCTGTATTTTTCGACAAAAAGTGCTATATATTGTTTAGTTTCGCTATTACGTCAAACTCGAAACCTACAGTATCTTGATTAACATTGCCATCTATTAACAGCTTCAATAACCCTTAATCACAACTTTTAAATCAGCGGTTAGTTGTTTTGTTTTTTTTTCAATTAAAATGAAACGAATATCGCTCTTTAATATCCCGAACCCATACACACACAAATATAAACATCACAAAACTCCATAACAAAAATTAAAAAATTAAAATTTTATAACCACAAGAAAAATTCTCAATTTGAACTTAGGCTACCTTTCCGGTAAACAAATTATTTACAACGCAACCGAAAACCAAATAAACGATTAATATTTAACCAAATAACTTAAACAAACTGAATTTAGAAATCCTGTTTCATTAATCAGCAGATGTAAATATTTTGATCCTAAACCCAAATATGTTTAACGTTACACACACCCACCCAAACGGACAACTATAAAAAAACCAGCAGCTTGTTGAAAACATATCATCAACATATCATTCCGAGCAGCAATTTTTTTTGTATACTTTTCCTTTTTTACATAACAGA
This sequence comes from Cryptops parisi, assembly GCA_034695005.1. NCBI lineage: Eukaryota > Metazoa > Arthropoda > Chilopoda > Scolopendromorpha > Cryptopidae > Cryptops > Cryptops parisi. Next base: position 4,481 of record JAQIWH010007709.1, on the reverse strand, counting down.
GCTACTTTATCACAAGTAGTATAAACGTCCCAAAAAATTGTGACGTCATTGCCTCTATCTCAACAACTCTGGAATTTTACCACCACACGCGGTTTTATATTATTTGGTGTTTTCCTGCGGCCATTTTAAAAGAATTTACTAGTTTTTTTATTATTACTGTTTTTTTTTTTTGTTAAATTTTACTTGTTTACTGTATTTTTGTTGTGGCTGACATTTTTTGAAACTTTTTTTTATCATACTAATGCACCATGAAAATTTTATGTTTAACATTCCATAATGGCCCATGTTGCGAAAAGTTAGGTAACATTAAATTAAAGTACACAAGTACATTTAAAATGCTTTTTAAGCACATTCTTTATATATTGTCATATACAAGTATACATACATAATGCAAAAGAATTTTTTATTTTTGCATGTTTCGTTTTAGGCGAATTAAAATTTACGCAATACTTCAATAATTCGATATTCAATTTGTGTGTTTTTGATTAATTTAATTTTTGATTTTTTGCATGTTTCGATTTATTCATATGTAATTTTTTTTTTTACATTGGACTCATGCGGTTTTTGATTTATACGAAGAACTTATGCGGTTATCGTTTCACGCGTTTTTTTGGTACATTGAACTATAAAATATATTCTCATAAACTGTAGATGGCAGTATACGTTCAGTCCCATCTCTCTCTCACAGACTCACAACTCACTCACAGGTGAAAGTTATATAAAGAATGTAAAAAGATAATAACAAAACCTGAAATTACACTACATTCATATTAACATATCATATTAACGAAATCACAGCAAAAGATCTTGCCATATTAGGAATCCGGGTACTTTTTATTTAACGGAAAAGTACTTCTTTTTATTTACCGGAATCTGCTGGTAGTTAGACATGATTGTTATTATTTTTAACCAACCTAAACTACTGCCTTAATAGTTTCAACACTTAATAATTTATAATTAATCGTAAAAAGAATATGTTTTTGTTTGTTTCATATTTCATCTAAACATGCACCTAAACGCCACAAGCAGGCTTCTCCGTTAAAAAGCAAGTACTGAAACTAGCATAAATCGAACTTTTCGTACGAGTAATGTTTAAAGGTAACAGGAAAAAAGTAATGTTTTGAGTTACATATATGGCTAAGAAGAAGAAGAAAATGGATAGTTTATGTCAGTACATAAAAGCTCAAATCGGACGTATGCAAATTGTATCTTTCTTCTTTCGAAACGTGTTATCTGGAGCAGCTTCAAGTTCTAGAACAAGGTCATAGTAAAAGTGTGGGCGCTCAATTTTGCCCCACTGACCTCTTCCAAAGTGTCTTGCATGAATAAACCCTTCCTCGCTTCACTTTCGAATCGGCAAAAACATGAAGAAAAAAACAACAGCAACGAAAAAGTGTGGAATACGTTGAAACGTTGATGGGGAGGAAATGGATGAAAAATAGTGAAAAGACAAGCAACAGTGAATGAAGTTAAGGAAAAAGTAAAAACAAAAGAAACAACAAGGGGGAAAATGATACCGATATATGACATGTGATAGACACCTAGAAGAAATTGGGAAAACAAAATGACCATATCCATAGAGAATCCAATTTTTGTCTATGTAACTACGTACATGGAATATCAAACGAAACATACATCATCGTCGTATAAAATGATGAAAACTGCACTGACATATTTTTAATGGAACCTGTTTACATGCCAAAAATTCTGTATCTTAAATTGTATGGTGATGCTATCGAAACTATTATAAACTAGTAACCTGTAACCTGTGCTATAGCACGTGGAGATAGTGTTTTCTTTGCTTGCACTTACGTTGTTATGCACATTACGTTGTTATGGTTTCCCTTGTGTGCTAAGGGTTATTATGGAAGCATTTTTCCACGGACAGATGGAGACACTTGCCCTTTATTATACTGTTTATTATACATCTACTAGCTGATTAACCCGGCTCCGCTCGGGTTTTGAAATAGTTATATTATTTCTCAGTTATATTTTTGCCTGATAGTAAACAACATTCCTTGTAGTGAACAATTTTTCCGTCGATCGGGTTCTGGTTGAACTACTTTAAGTTGTATGACTTTTTCCTTTGTCCAAAAATGTCCCACTTTAATCGTTTATGTGGCCTCTGAAAATGTTGCTACCTGGTGGTCATAAACCTAATTTATTCAAATTGAGTTTTAATTATTTTTTAACGAACTATTGATCCAATTTCGAATTTTTTTCTGTTGACCTAGGTTTTGTATTAGAAGTGCCCCTGCCAAATTTGATGAGATTTGGATGTAAATTGTGGCCGTGTATAGACAGACACACACACACGACAAACTTTCGGAAATATAGATACAGATTAAACACTTTTGTATTTGCTTCACTTGAGTTAGTGAGTTTGTGAGTGAGTGAGCGAGCTCGGGATTCAACGTATACTGTCATCTACAGTCGTTTATGCGAATATGCTGTTTGATCCAATATACCAAAAAAACGCATAAAGCGAGAACCGTATAAGTCCTTCCCATAAATCAAAAACCGCATTATGTAAAAACAAATCGCATATATAAATAAAGAAATCTAAAATTGCAAATGGAATGCATTATTAATGTACTTGTATAGTTTAACACTTCCACTGGTTGTTGATTTTCCAGGATCACCACTGGCTAATTGATGATGATAACGATGACTATTGCTACATGTAGCCAACGTTATTTACCACCGCATTTCACAAATCGTAAACTTGAACTAAAATTATTCCAAGATAAACAAGTGAAACGAAATTCTCACCTTTTATATAATCTACACAGTGTATCGTGACATTTACTTGAAGAATAATGACCGAGACCATTTGCATTTCAAATGTGTAGCTTATGTTTGTTTGTTTCTTCACCCACAATATGATATTCTAAGTTAGTTTTTAGTTTTTACACACAACACGTGTTTTTACATTTATTTCAAAGACACTAAACCTCAGATCAGTAGTCGGTAGTGGAAACACTACTTTACACTTGTAAATGTGTTTTAGAGACCTAGTGACACGAGATAAAAGAAACTTGGAATGTTAACGATACACATTCGAGTTCTTTTAGTCGAGCCAAAGGGTGAAAAATAAGGTTTCCTGAAGAGCACTGCAATTGACATTAACAACAGCTGGAGATTGTTGATGTCACCCACTTCTGCCACATAGTGTACTTAACACACACAAAGAATACAAACTTGATCACACACATATACAGGGTGTCCCAGCCAAGGTTTACCAATTTTATACTTCGAGAAGCTAATATAATGAAAATCCTGAATTTTAAATATAACAACATCTTGAGGGTTCTTTCGAATAGTGCTATTTTTATTGAGCTTGAAATTAATTTTTAAAAAAATACCATTGCTAAATTTTAACAATGCGTCGTAGGTATCAAGTCATATTTAGAAAGTTGTAGATAAGAGCCCATATAGCTCGAATCGACTGTCGTTTCATTTATTTCTAACAATTCAGCTAAAAATATAAATATCCATTAATAGCTATTACACTGCCATCTGATGCAGCAGCTTCATTGCATAGCAAGAATTGTATGCAGTGAAGCTGTTGCATTGACATGGTGTGTTAATCAATATTATTGGATACGTTTCAGTTAGATCCTTGAACCTATGTTTGTTGTAGCTGCACCTGCTTGCTTCTCTGCCACACCATACTTCTTTTGCCCATAACTTCCGTTTTTACCGAATTGTAGAGTTTTTATGTGTTTCGTGCGTTCGCATTATTTCCTGAAAACGAAATAATGCCAAAAATTTCAAAAATTCATGCCAATAATGCCAAAAATTCATTTTTCTAATATCTAGCCCATGAACGATATATATTATTACAATAGCTCAATCGCAATTTTCAATTTTCAATTTTCAATCGCAATAGCTCAATCGCAATATATATTATTGCAATAGCTCAATCGCAATTTTCCTACCATCAATAGTTTTCGCAACATTAATCCGTGGCCAGACTTTTTTGCCTCACCCTGTATATAAACTACTAAACTATTTGCAGGAGGTTTGCACACAAAATCACTGGTTACAAAGTAGAAATGATACATTTCACGGTAAAGCCCTAGCGATATTTGCGAACTAGTTTGTGTCGTGGTAACCAATTTTTTTATGGGGGTTAACTTTAACAGCTTTACTAGCACAAGATTTATCTGCATCGCAGTGTGTCTCAACAATAACAATACTTAACAATAACAACAAAGAATGTTAGCTGAATCTAAAGAAAAGATCTCTATTGGCTGGCAATCTAAACGTGGCACGAAAAAAAAACACGACGTGATCCACACAACGTATTACTCGACCCATCATTGTCATGATTGTTAGTTCCCATCATCCGAACCCCTTTATCTTCTCAAATCAGCTTAGGTAAAAAAAACAAAGAACAAAATAAACACCTAAAAGACCCTCCATATTGTGTATGTGAGTGTCTTTTTATTGTATGTATGTATGTATGTATGTATGTG
>JAQIWH010007708.1:0-11073 GCA_034695005.1 Cryptops parisi | reverse complement strand
AAATAAAACTATTCCGGAAAAAAAAAACCAAACCAATCGACCGTGTAAAAAGACTTAAGGAATCAAGCCGTTGGAAACGTTTCGGTTCGTTTATTTTGCCATATTTTCTCGATTTACGAAAACGATTCGTTTTTTAATAAATCGTTATGCGAAAATTCTATAAAAAAAATTAACCCTTTATGTTTGATTTGTTGTATATAGCTTACAATTATTATTTATTTATTATTTATTGATCTTCGTCCCGTAGGAACACAGAAATTTTGCAAGTGGTAGATAAACGTTCAAACAGTATCTGAATATTTTCAGTTAACCTATGTTTCGGTTTACATAACACTTCGGTTTACATAACATACAACGGTTTACACTTTTTACTGTACACTTTAATAGTTTGTTATTCTCCAAAAGTGTTCCAATTACAATTGTATAAAAGTTGATAGATTGCATTAGTAAGAAAGTTGGTTCAACAATCACTAATCCGGAAATTGTCTGGTTCCTGGTCATCGGAAGTACGGACACGACCCCGATTGTCACTAACTAATTTTATTTCCAACTTAACTCAGTTAACCATTTTCACTGAAAGCTACCCAAAGTGGGTTCTAACTTTGTCTTATCTCAACGTTTATTTCCTCATCGAATCATTGTCTAAAACGTGTTTGTGTGACAAAATTTTTTTAGTGTCGTGTTTATTTAATAATAAACGCATAAAACGAGGGACGGCAGTTTACTTTAAATTTTGTTAAGACAGGGGTTATGTTACGTGGGTTTGGTTACAACTTTGGTTTGTTTTTGAAAACTGAACTAAGGTTACAGTGTTGTTTTCCAAAGAGTAAAAAAAAAGTGTTTTTTTTCGTTTTTTGTGTTTTTGGACTTAAAAATTAAGAAATTCACCAACGTTGAAAAGCGAACATTAATATTTAAGCATGTTGCGCTAATTGGACCGCGTTAATCTTCTTTTCGAATTAGCGAGACAAATGAAATGAAATGAAGCTAGACACAAAATGGAGAATAAAAAAAGTGTTGTTAACCTTTGGGAGGAAGTCTCGAAATAAGTTTTATAAAATGGTGGGTTTTTTTTGGCGTTTATCCGGTTAAAATGGAAGGATTTAAAAACGATGGAAAGATTGTTATAGTTGAATTTTTACAGTTAGGTTTTTGCAGTTAAAACACAGTTTAGTGATTTTTTATAAAAAAAAAAATTAATTTTTTATGTATAAGCCGCATTAACGATTTAAAACCACTAGGTTTAAAATGCAACACTCTTGAGTGAAATGAACTTGTCCATTTTTATATGTACAAAATCTGACGTTGATGTTGTATTAAGATATTTGGTACTTTCCGGTTATAGCCGGGGCAGTCTAATGTTGCTATTTGCTTGTACTTGGTTATTATGGATTTATTGTACGGTACTTGGTTTCGAAGTTTCAGGCGCGTTTTCGTGCTTTTGTTGTGTTTCGTTGTTTGACCGAAAACGCGCCCGGGCGTGTGTATGACGTCAGAAAAAGTTAGGATCGATGGAATTTGATTGAAAAAAGTTTGATGTGTAAAACTCTCTTTACTGAAAAAAAAATGACGATTGCAAAATTGGAGTTGTCTTTTGTAATTTTATTTTATTGGAATTTCAATATATGCAAATTTCGATTAATGCAAGAATTTTTTATATCGTACTCGCATAAATCGAGAAACCCACGTATTTACGTATATAACTAAAAATAAAACAACTATATGATCGTTCAAAATTTAGCCGGATTTTTGCATAGTATAGCAAGTGTTATGCATAGTGTAGCTACGTTCCTACATTGAACAAAAAATTCGGTTCCAATCTAAACATCTTTTTCATTTTAAGAAAAAACAGATTTCAGAGTTTCACACTTTGACTGAAGAAAACAATGTTCTTACATCAAATTATATAAAGTTAGCACATAAATAATAAAAGTAACTTTTTTTATATCCTTCCACCCAAACTTGCTCTTATTTTTAATTAAAACCTAAATGGTCAATGGTGAGGGCGACATGTTTCCAGCCGAGCCTATCATGCCTAGCGACCATTTGGCCAACCAAAATGGCGGTGGAGTCCAACAAACCCTTGACATTCGTAGACTAAAAGGGTGCTAGGAAACTTTATAGTCGGACGGCGCCACCTACCCGACGTCGACACAACGCAAACATCATCGTCACCAACTGTCAACAAGCGAGCAGGATTAAAAATGGCTTCCCATACCCCCCCCCCTTCTCTTACCATACCCGCCATCTTTTTTTTTTGCTTCTTATTTATCGAAGGCAAAACTCTTGCCAAACATTTGTTTTGGTTTTTTTAGCGTGGCTTGGCTTTTTTGTCTGTCTCGAGAGATTGCGTTGTTGTTGTTGTTGTTGTTGTTGTTGTTGCTGTTAAACATGGAATAGAAACATGTCACCAATGATTGACACAAATAAACAAAAACAAAGGGAATGTTCATGGATATGTTTGGGTATCAGGTAGAAGAATTTATTTAAAAAGTGAAAGTTGTTTGTTAATATTTTGAAATTCTCGATTTAACGCGAAATTTTTGTATTACGAGTTTTGGTACCGGTAAATGTCGTTAAATGTTTGAAATAAGTAAATAAAATTAATGTTAAAACTGATTATTTGATATATGCATCTATTATAAAGTAATTTTGTAATATACTTTTGAAGTTTTAAATATAATTTCCCGTTATAACACGAAATTTTTGTATTACATGTTTTGCAAACTGTTGACAAAATGATTCTGTAGAAGTGAAAAGTCTATAAAAATCAAATTTGTAAAACTGAAATTAAGATTTTTAGATTTAAGCTTTCAAGTGATAGATCTTGATATAAAGCCAATTTATTTGCGTTAACAGATTGCGAAACTTGTCATCGAATGTTTGACACGAATAACAAAATCAAAGACAATGTTCACAGTGTCGTTTGAGTATTAAGGTAAGCTTACTCTATATAATTATTATTATGATTATACTGTAGTTTAATCCACGATATAACGCGATAAATGATTTTCGTACTTATGGGTTACATGATCTCTTCGTTTGTGGCGCTAGATGGTTACTGTGAATTGTGATATGTGTTTATGATGACAGGTCACTAGGTTAGGTTTGTCCCCATCCGAAGCCCGGAAAAACGATCGCACTAATCTAACTTAGTGGCTTGTCATCATCATCAGCTTAAATTTTATTTCTTTATTTTTCGAAGTCTATTTTCAGTCACCACAATGATCATATCTATCACACAAGTCAAGTCCCAAATCACAGGAACCAACTAGCGCCACGAACGAAGAAGACATCTAACCTTTAAGTGTCATGATTTTCTTTAATCGTTGGAGCATTTTTAATACACATCAAAACTAACTAAGAATAAAAAGAGTTCAATGCACGGTTAAATTGAATTGTGGGTACTTAAAAACGATTAATTTTTGGTTAAAGTATATTTTGTCAAATTAATTTAACGTTCATTCCATCACGATCGAGAGTTGCAAAAATGCTATTCAAACTATGTTTCACGTGATTTATTTTTAGTGAATTTGTTTTATCCTTTAAACAAGTAACTCGGGTTAAACTGAACTTCCGGGGAAATTAACTTTGGATACGTTACAAATTCCAAATTAAAAACAAATTCTATGAACAGAGATAGAACACTAATTGAAAATTGTTTTTTTACGGTGTATTTCCAATATAAATAATCGTCCACGGAAGCTCTTTTAGTTATCAGCTACCGGTCACGTGATTCTATCTCTCCCCCTTATTCTCCATTAGGTATTGATTAGGAAACGATTTTTTTACTAAAGTCGACGACGACGAAAGGAGTTCGGGAAAGGGGTTACTTCCGGTTGTTTATGCCTCGTTTCCGTCGACCGGAAGTGGGTTGCCTCCATTTTCCGTTGCCGAGCGACGAAATGAAGAATAGAGACACCTAATGGCGGACCTCGTTTTCCTTATTAATTTTTCGTCACCGTAAAAAATATTGTTTATCTATTTATATACTATTATCGGTTATAGGGGTTAATCGTCACTAACGAGCGTAAGATTTTAATCACGTGACCGCTGTTTGATTATTTCGTCGCTAGGTGGGAGGATGTAAATGTATTTATAAGAGGGTTTGACCGCCACTTAAAACGACGTTTTGGGTCGAATCGAGTTTTGACAAGTTTGGACGGCTGCGAATGACATGTTGAAAACTTCATCGTCGTCGTTGCATAGATGTTCTTTTTTTATTTTTATTTTTATTATTATTAAAGGTTAAGAGACTCCGTAGTTTTCGTTGAAAAGTCGGAGAATAATGGAACGATTTATTAGACACTTTTCCCTCGAGTCAAAGTCGTTGTGTTATCGACTTTGTTGTCGTTGAAGATGATGGTGGACTGTCAACACAAGATGTGTCAAACTGGTTGAAAGGACAATTTCGAAGCATTTTTCATCCCTCGTATGCAAAAATACAAGATGTGTTCTACAGGCGTATTATAACGCAGTAGGACATTCAAAAACCAATATCAAGCGAAACAGGAAGTTTTCAGTAATGTCATCCTTGACTTGACAAGTTTTCTCTAAACTTCATATATGGTAACGTAATTTCCCATTCACATTTTGAAACCAATTTTTTTTTGCGGTATACGAGGAAAACGCGTTATTCGAAGTATTTTTTTTTTCACCAAAAGTTGTTGAACTGGTTAAAACGACGTTTACACATATTTTGTGTTCCTATATTTTCGTGTTTAATTTACGCAGTAAAACCTAGAAACTAATCTTGAACAAAACGCGTTATTCGAGATTACCACTGAAGTAGTTCTTTATAACTAGATGATTGCCCTATTATCATTGTTTAGTCTCATTGCTATAGTAAACCTGCGTGGATTTTTGATTTCGGTCTTTGATATTTTCCATTTTCGATATTCGATGTTTTTTGATATTTTTTCGATTTTCGATATTTTTATTAATTTTTGATATTTTCGATATTTTTTTTTTAATTTTCGATATTCGATTTTTGGTATTTTCGATATTTTTGCACTCAACATCACGCATATGCACTGAAAATCATTTTTTGAGCGTTATACGAGGACAACGTGTGGTTCGAAATTTTTTGCTAAAGTCGTGTCAAACTGATTAAAATTAGTTTTCCACTGAGCATTCGCGTTTAATTCGCGCATAAAGTTGCTTGACACAGATACACATCTTGATCGAATGAAAAACGCGTTATACAAGGTTAAGGAAGGGTTACAGGACCATTCAGAAATTTAATTTATAATATACAGTATTAATATGACTTAATTGGAGTCAATTTGAGCCTTGTGGTCAAATTTGAACCACAGATGTTACGCATCATAAAAGCGAACAACCCATATAAACATGGGTCCGGAAATGCTTCTCTTCATTGTCTCGTAATCTCTGATAGTATGCAAATGAATGTATATTTCTGGATCCATGTTTAAGTAGGTTTTTTTGCTTGGTTTTGATGCATAGCATCTGTGGTGAAAATTTGACAAGCTAGACCTTTCAGGAACGCCCTGTATGAGGTTATTCATCAATAACATTTACACACTCGTACTTGTTAAATCTACAGTAATATAACGCTATAACTTCTTATTCACATCTAGGAGCCATTTTGTATTCGAGAACAAGTTTATTTTTTTTTTTAAACTTTAGTTTCGCTTTATGCGAGTTTAGATTTATGTCAACTTTGAGCTACTCAATATTCGGTTTATGCAAGTTTTGATAAATTCCATTTTCGATTTCTGCAAGTTTTGATATTTATGCAAGTTTAGATTCATGCAAATTTAGATCAATGTGATGTTTGAGTAACGTAATATTCGATTTATGCGAGTTTTCAGAAATTCCATTTTTGAGTTTTGCAAGTTTCTATTTAGGCGAATTTTAATTTATGCAAATTTAGATTAGTGTGATATTTAAATGACACGATATTCGATTTAAGCGAGTTATGAGAAAATTTATTTTCGAGTTCTGCAATTTTCGATTCAACTTATGCGGTTTTAGATTTATGTGGCTCTCGCTTTATGCGAGTTTGGTACATTAGAGCAAGTTTTGAGAAATTCCATTTTCGAGTTCTGCAATATCCGATTCGATTTTTGCGATTTTTGTTACATTGAACTTATGCAGTTTTCGATTTATGGGGTTCTCACTTTGTGCAATTTTTGGTACATTGGACTATAAAATATATTTTTAATCATAAACACTTGTAAATGGCAGTATACGTTCAACCTTCACTCACTCACGTATATACAGGTATAAACCGTATAAAACGCGATATTTGAGGAATTTTTGTAAACTGTAAACCATTGTACACATGGTTTATGATAATTTCACAATGGTGCTTATTATCTCTCGTTTTATACGCCTTTAGCATTTGTTTAGTCTTTTTTTACTCAAGTTTTACGCTATGCTTTTACGCGGTGTGAAAAAACGCGTCATGAGGGGAATTTTTTGTAGTCGATTATGAAAGTTACATTGTCACTGGGAGCGATTAAAGAGGATGAAGTAAAAAGAAAAAAAAAAGGGAGAGGGGGGGGGGGATAAAAAAACATGGATGAAAGTGGGATGGAAATTGGAAAGGTATCCAATTACAAATTGCACCGTCCTAATAATAGTCGAATGGGAAAGTGGGCGTCACTGACGTTGACTAAATTAATGAGGCCTCATTCCCCAGGGAATATGAAGGACGGAAGTGGAAGAAGATTGTGTCGATTCACGCAGCGGTTACGCATCTTTATATATTTCAAAACAACATTAATAGGCTAAAAAAAATTTTCGATTTATGCGAGTTTCTTATAGGCAATTAATACGCGACAAGATGAATCATCGTTGTATGCGAGAAAGTTACGTTATTAGGAAAATCGGTGTGGCAAATCACTAAACGTTGAAGTTTATTCACATTATGAAAGTTTCGCTATATGCGATTTTTTTAATTATTACGAGTTTGTTATATGAGTTTGCCAATATATGACTGGGCTAATAAACGAGAAAAATGTGCTAATAAGGGATTTGTATGGTGGTGTTCTGAAATTTGTTACTGGAATTTGTTGAAATTTGTTACAAAAATTTCGTTTATGCGAGTTTTTTATACGCAATTACGTTAAATAATATGCGACAAGATGAATCGTCGTTTTATGCGACGAGAAAGTTTCGTTATTAGGAAAATTTTAAGTGGCAAGTTTGAACGTTAAAATTTGTTCACATTGTGAAAGTTTCGCTATATGCGATTTTTTTTTAATTAATGCGAGTTTGTCATATACGAGTTTGGTAATATGCGACTGAATTAAGTTAATTCTTCCAGATGCTCGTTATAGGCGAGAAAAAAGTGCCAATATGCGATTTGTGTGGTGGTGTACAAGTTCATGAACACTGAAATTATTTGGCGAAAATTTCGTTTTATTCTTTCTTAGATCCTTCAAATAAATCCGAGACTTACTGTAAGATCACGTTTATATTTTACGCGCAAGAGTGAATATCTAGGTGGTTTGTTATAATTTATTTACTAGTTTAATAGCGAATCCGTATTCAGAGGCTTGTCACTGACTTCCAAGATGATTCGGAACGAGTTTCTCGATGATGATGATGATGTAATTCCGCCTTGCCTTTGACACCTTTTCCTCTATGCTCATTAGAGTCATGACGTCAGATTTTAAATCTTCAGAAATGTATTACGGATTTAGGTGGTGATGTAGATACAGGGTGAACCGAAAAACTGTCAATATTCAAAGAGCAATTTCTCATGAACCGCTAGACGAAAACTAAACTATTGCATTAAACCTCAAATATCTTTTTAATGATTTATAATTTTGTGCTATGGCTTTTATAGTTTGGTCGCAATGGCCGCGCGGAAAAAAGTACCCTAAAATATTGTAAAACTATGATTTCACTGATTTTTGGGCAGTCTTGTTTCTTAATTGATCTTTAACAATGCATGATTTCACAACACATTTTTTTTCAGATTGGGTTTGGAAATCTGCATCAGAAAAGCCGGATGTTTATTTGTATCGAAAATTTAATTCCCTCTCCCTCCGTTCAACATTAGTTTTGTACTTTCGCGCTGAACCATTATGCTCCTTGTTTTGTAAAACCATTTCACAATTTTTTAGGAAACTTTTTTTCTTACGTGGCTATTGCGACTAAACTATGAAAGCCATAGCATAGAATTACATATTAATGGTAAGATAACGAATTGAGCTTTCATGTAATAGTTTTAGTTTTCGTCTGGCTTAAGCGGTTCATGAGAAATATGCAATTGAAAATTGATGCCAGTTATTTTGACCCATCCTGTATATTAAAAATTAGTTCTTTTTCTCTTCACCTAGTCATTTCTTGAAATCAAAAATTCCACATTTTCATATAACCGTTTTAGTCATATATATATTCTGACCAAATTTTATTATTATTATTATTATAAGAGCTATTTATTCTGCTATATTGACATCTGTCGAGTGATAAAAAAAGCGTGTTATCAATTGTGCCCGGGAGGTTGCACTCGGTGAATTTCAATTTTGCTATTTTATAGCTCAGTTGCATGCACTGTAGAGTGCGTCTGTGTGTGTGTGTGATGTCTGTGTATTCTGTGTGAGTGTGTATGTGTATAAACAGAGGCAGCTGTTGATCGAACGTGTGCTCGTGTTAGGATGTGTACTTTACTTGCTTTTACTTTCCCTTGTCGTTCGGATTGCCTTATCAGGTCGCTATGTTCAATCTCACATATCACCTGTTATATCTTTTTTTTTCTGCCATTATTATTTTTTGACAAAGATATCTCTAGTACATTTTAATTTCATTTTATATTTTATTTTAACAAATATTTGTAATTTTTTGAATGTATGTTCAGTGTTTATAAATTTTTAATAATAGTAGTAATGTATTTTTTGTGACACTGGGTGACAGATGTTTAAGTTTTGAGATTTCATTCTGTGTTATCGCAGTGGTACTTTAACTAATGATAAGCACAGTTGGGTTTTATTAATATTTTTTTTAGAATATTATTTGTATTTTTTAGTTGTTATAAAAATATTTATATACAATATATTATTTGATGTTTAATGTTTTGGAATTGATGGTGAAAACTAAAATTAACGAAAGAGTTTGTTAAGACACACTGTAGGCCGAATAGTTTTTGGGAAAATGTTATATACTGTATACGGTGACTATATTTTTTATATGATGAAAATAATGGACAAGCAGAAAATGCATTTTAAGAATACGTTTTTTGCGAATTTAGATTAATGCGATTTTTAAGTAATTCGATATTCCGATTTATGCAAGTTTTGAGTACTGTGATTCTATTTTCAATTTCTGCAAGTTTTGATTTATGCGAATTTTAAATTTATACAAATGTAGATTTATGCTATTTTTCACTAATTAAATATTCAATTCATGCAAGTTTTAAGACCGTAGTTCCATTTCAGATCAGTGAAAGATTTGATCTATGCGTATTTCGATTTATGCAAATGTAGATATTTGAGTAATACGATATTACATTTATTACATCTATGCGTAATTCCGTTTGAGATTTCTGCAAGTTTTGATTTATGCGAATTTCTATTTATGCGATTCTCGCTTTATGCTGATTCACACGTGTAGGATGATAATTAAATGTTACTGTATACGAGAAATGCTAATCAGTATGTATTTATCATTTTCCCGTGTATTTAACATATTCTACGGTATCAACTATCAAGGTACATATTCGGTATCAAGTTGTGAAAATAATTTTCAGACACACTGTATATTTATCAAATTTCACTTTAGTAGGCTAATATATTTATTACTACGTTACCATAACTGCTAATCTAATCATTAAATTTAATCAGTAAACCCAGGTTTATAATAATTATTAGTTTCCAAAGTACTAATTCTAGAGATAGAGAGGAACTCTTTTTAGTTTCATTATTTCAGTATCAACTTATCGGAGTACTGTATATGTCATCTGAAAATGACACTGGTTGTAGACAAGAGGTAGTATGGTAGTTGTCACGTGCGTTCTCCACCCTCAACTAATCAAATTGCACCCGTGCGGTAGAGACTTTACTTGTCGTCGAGCCAACGTTTTATCTCGTTAATAACATTATTCACTCGATTCGGGGGGAGAAAAAGTATAGGGATGATGTCATCTGCGAAATGCTTCCGGAATTCGACGACTTCTGGGCGCCATTTGGACAATGTTAGTGTACCGTAACCGACACCATTATCGGGAATATTGTAAATTGGGTAGCCAATACTAATGTCAATGTATTATTTTGTCAACGTACAGTGCAGTTTTTGTTTTTAATTTTAAGCTTTAGACTCTAAAGGTGGAAGTTGGAGGAAGGGCGAAATCGAACGAAATGTTAAGTTTTGGATATACTTTAAAATAATAACAAAAGTATATTGATCAACTAACTTACTATGATATGTTATGATAGAATGGAATATTGGGGAAAGTGGCACAGTGAAACAAAGTGAAAAATGCAAATAAATCTACCGATTAAATAATATCTGCTGAATTTTCTTTTTAAATTCTGAATTCTTTATTTTGTGAGGAGCTAAAAATGAAAGACATCTTTAAGTGTGGCTAAACGAATTTGTAAGGTTCTTCAAACAATATTACTGTTCGAAATCAACTAATGAATATTATTATGTGTTCCGCTTTGCCCCACCTTTTCCTACTGTATAATATTCATGTAATCTGTATATATTTTTAATAAGATTTATAATTATTTAAAAGTGTAAACACCGAGTTCGATTTCATATTTTTTTACGATATACGTCAAAAACGAACAATAGTTATTGAATTTAATTTAAAATGTGAAAAAAATAATGATAAAAATTTTGCTGAATAAAATTACTGACAGATAAAAAAATTTATTTAAAATGAAATAATGGAATCCCGGTACGTAGTTTAAATAAATAATTTTGTAAAACTATCATAAACATTTTCATTATTAAGCGAAAATTTTAAACATCAACATTTGTAAGATGGTTTCCTTCTTTAGAACACGTGGTTAAAAAACCGTTTGTGTTTTTTGAAGAATCTTGGCAAAATGAGTTATAATCAATTTGATGATACGAAGTTTGATAACTTACGTTTTT
>JAQIWH010007707.1:0-11073 GCA_034695005.1 Cryptops parisi | reverse complement strand
CAAAATCATATACTGGGTCCAATGGACCCGGACGGTATTGGATGCTATAAAAAATTCCGGGTAGACGGAGGGTTAATTAGTTGACCCTTGGGTATGGTCCAATTTAAACGCTGTAAAAAATGATAGATTAAAAACATGTGAATTTAAATTTGTAATTTTTTTAGAAATACAAATTTAAATCCTGAATTATATTCAAGATTTTCGTCAACCTATCATCCTACAAAGATTAAGATGAACCATACCCATGAGTCAATTAATTAAACTTCTAATTAATACAACCCTGCCAGAATGATTCTTGAATTAATTTCGTCGGCATCGACTATAAGTTAACTTCTAAGCATGTCATCGTTATTGTTGTTAGACGGACATACAACATTGAACTGTCTATGTACTACAAAACTACAATAAAGAACAATAGTTTAAACAGTAAATCAGTCGTTACATTAGCTTAGAAAATATTTCCTTTACCATTAATTTAAACTTGTAAAAAGCTTTTATTCATATATAATTAGAAATAATTAAGCATTCATAAGTGAACCAAACAACATAATAAAAATGACGAAAAAGCTCCCCCTGATGCACACCGCACAAGCTGCACATATTTGTAGCAGGAAAGCTCAACCGGGCAGCAAAGCTTTTCTTTGAAAAACCGTCGTATAGAAAAATCGAAAAGTCATCTTAAAAATAAATTAACGTTTAGAGAGACAATGTTTTAAAACAAATTCAATCATTTTGTCAAACTTGAAAAATAATACAATTAGTTTAAATCATATCAATCTGCTTTCTATAATAGCGAATGAACGTGTGATTTAGGAGTGAAATAAGTTAAATACTATACTGTTATAGATTTCCAATACTAGTGTAATGAAAACTTTAGTTATCGAATTAGTTTGACGTTAAATTACACACATTTATAATATATACATTGCTAAGTATAATTCGACGAAACATTAGATTACATTGCCTTTTGCGCACTTGACCAACTATGTTCATCGGGCATCTATGAGATTTTGCAAATGTCGGCGCCGCACCGCTGGTAAAGCCAATTAAAAACTAATTAATGCTAAAACAATTTAAAAAACCATTTTTGGCGTAACCTTTAGTAGCAAAGTGTTTCTTCGGATGAATGTTTCACACTCAACAATATATGTAAACATACAGTATGTATTTACAACAATGGAATGAACATGTGGTTCAGAGATTCAGAAACCCTCTACCTGAAAAAACGATTTTACGCGTGCTAATAGTTCCGAATTGACAAGACGTTGATTCCTGAAAATTTGATAGATTCAATTGCCACGCAAGACTAAACTGTGCACCAAATTTCAAGTCTCTAGGACACACAGAACCTGATGATAAATGACATCTAAGATTTAAAACATTGAAAGTTTTTAAAATACCGTTCAAGTTAAATGAAAGCTTGTTATAATAAAAATAAATGAAACAAAAAAGCGGCTTTAAAAGTTAAAAACTACAAAATACACGTCAAAGATCATTTCAACAAAAAATGAAAATCAATAATGTATCAACGTATGTTTTTTTTTTTTCATTTTATCGTATTTTTTTACAGGTGTCGAACACGATGGATAAGAAGAGAAAGTTTTCGAACGAATAAAATAATAATAACAATAACGAAAAGGTTCCGTCATCTAAAGAAAAGAGTCCTGGTAAAAAAAAGCTAATGTCCAAGAAGAGTGATAGAAAGAGAAACGAATGACAAACGAGAAAATTCGTAGCAGATGAGAGGACGGGTCAAAGTCTTGTGGTTTATTTTCTACACGTGGTGATCATCATTTCATTCTGCTTCCATTTTCTTATCACAAAGAATCGTGGAAAATGCACTCATCAATCGTAAAAGATAAAAAAAAAATTATCCCATCTTCCCTTAAGTTTTATATATATACCTACATATATATATATTCCCTCTTTTCTGTCTCTTCTTGAATCTTTGAAAAGCGTTTCTGGCATTTTCGACCGTTTCCAATTTTCTCGAATTGAGGGTTACACATAGAAAGAGGAAAAATACTTTTTATTTCTTTCCCCCCCCCCCCTTATTTTTTTTATGTAAGGAATTTTTTTTAAGATTATATTGAAAGTGAATTTCTCTCCCTTTCTACAAGAATATAATGAATACCTTTTCTAGTTGATCGACTCAATTGCTACCGTTACAAATCGGAAATCAAATGTGAAGTTTTCTTAAAGAAAAGAAAACGATTCCAATTTCTTCTATCTACTTATTGCAAATAATATAATAACAATAATGATAACAATAATAATAATAGAAAATTTTTTAAAATGAAACGAGAGAGATCCCATATTTTTCTTCCTCTTCTGACCATCTGTCGTCCGTCATAAATGGATGACAATAATTTTTCAATCCAAAACATAAAAAAAGAGAGGGGGGAGAGAGAGGGAGATATAGAACTCATCTTCCGAAGAAATTTTCTCAAAACACCAGTTTCAATCACGAAAACGAAATTTTTCAATATGACCCGAAAGGTTTATTGCATTCACCTCTCCAACAAATGAAAAATGAATACTATAACCAACCAATAAAAGGATGTGATACTGTTGAGCTTACATATTCGATTCCCTTATCGATTCGGGAAGACTTAAAATCCGTCAGTTTACTTTTGAACGTCCAACAATAAAACATGTTTATTCTCCGTGTGTAACACAAAAATCAATGGTCACGTGAGGGTATCAAAACAAAGATATTTGAAATGTTCATATAAAAATTATAGTCCATAAACATGTTATCATAAAAATGTGTATGTCTTACAAATAATGTATACAATCCAGGATATGAAATTAGCATTAAAAACGGTTAAGAAAACGTTTAGGTTAGGTTTAAATTTAAACTTGAATGTTTTTCCTAGAGAAAATGTCAATTTAACCTAACAAAAACTAACACAACCGAAACAGTTCTTACAAAATGTTATTTCATACTTTGACAAAAAAACGATTATATACATTAGATACATTGCCACTGGATTATATACATTGCCACTGTGGCTCTTATACGCACTACACAATTCCCACATGAATTTTGAGTTTCTAGTTTAGTTCCACTAAGAATCACATTTGTATCACCTGCTATTTAAAAATAATTAAATTCCTAAACGCTTAGATCCCGTGATAGACACCCTGTAGTTAATTACAAAATTTCTTTCGCACGACAACGTTAAAAGAACTTTCCCGTTTCACAACTTCACGATAGCAATACAGTAATTAAAACTAAAACAACCTGACTATATATATTTACACTCTTTCAATTTGCAAACAAAATAAAACAAAATCCGAAATGACAAAATTTTGTCTAAATTTTAAAATAAGAGATAAAAATTTAATCGCGATAAAAATTCAATCTTGTATGCATTAGCTCATATTATATGTTTGTAATTTTAAACAAAAAATCCTTTATAATAAAATATTGCCTATATAAATAGAATAGTTAGTTAAGGTATTCACTACAGTATTCTTACCGGTAATACTTTATATTTCACACTTCAACTAGATTTTTCACGTACTGACATATTTCACACATTAAAGTTAACTTATCCGGTGTCCCAGTAACTGTAAATTACCATCTAAAATTATTTAATTTCCTTTGTATGTACGTATGGAATGTTTTAAATCAATTAAAACATTCCAAATGTCTTTAATCAATTGTCTTAATTAATGTCTTAATCAATTATGATTAAGACATGTCTTAATCATGTCTTAATCTAAGACATGTCTTAATCAATGTCTTAGTCTTAATCAAATGTCTTTAATCAATGTCTTTAAACAAATCAAAGTCTTTAATCCACTGAGATTACTAAACAAAGTGAGTGTAAACAATACCCACGGGAAAAGCGGACGAATGTTGCCAAGCAAATGTTGCTAAGTAACATGAGTTAAAACAATCAAATGTGTAATAAAAAAAAAAAATTCCGCCATTCTTGACAAATATACAGCAAGTCAATCTAATAAAATTGCAGCGCGCTCATCTTCCTCATCCTCACCAGCTATGATAGAACCACATCACCGTGTAAAATGTCGAAAATTTACTGTCAATCGAGACTGTAACTGAAACGAATATAGCACCCCAAACTTATGTTAATGTACTACAGTATAACGTATGAAAATCAGGGGGGGGGTTAATCATAACAATGTGAATGTAATCAATAATATCATACATTAAGTTATTATAACAAACATGAATGTAAACAGTAATAAATTAGCTTACATAAAACAATAACAATGAGCTTCCCGTGCTACAGCAAAGGTTATCTACAAGTGTTATACAATAAAACTAATAATTCCGCACGTGCAATAAAATTTTATGTGATTCAACATCCCTACTAGAATGTTAGTGTATGTAGCCTAAAAGTTCCTCTGTTTGTTCGGGCATGACGCAAAAAAAAAAAAGTATCAACTGATTTTCTTTCCACCGCATCTCTAACGGATACGATCCAACTTGGTCTATCTTCCATATTAGAATTTTTCTTTTGCATTTGTCGTTTTTCTTTATCACTAGTTTAGTGGTGACAGGCGAGAGTAAAAACTTTTGCCCGGTTGGTGAACGAAAAGTTACACGCCACTTCTTTATTAGAAGGTAGAGAGTAACGTTACCTCGGTTTTAGGCCTAAAAGAACAGGAAAAAAATTGGGGGGTCTACAAAAACTAGAGAAATGAAAGAAGAAAAGAGGAAGCCATGATGAAGCACGTGATAAGAGAGTTTCTGCCACACGGCCACCCGCGATAAACACCATCCGATCCATCAAGACCCCTATCCCCTGCAACACAAAGCGAGAGAGATTCCCCCTTTTCTTCGTAGATCCATCCTAACGCCCTTTAGGGAATAAACCGTCTTCGCAACCCTCACTCAAGATGAGATTACACATCAAAGAAATAAACGAAATAAACCAGAAGAAGAAGAAAAAAATAGTGTGCAGCAGAAAAATGGAAACTTCTTCCCACAAGCGACAGTTCTACGTCCGTATGGATTTCAAGACGAACAGTTCCATATTTTTATAGTCTTTATGCTAGTTTCACTTGTGAGTTTGTGATCTAAGAATTAAGCGTATATCTTCAGTGGTTTATGATATTACTGTCCAATGTGTACCAAAAAACGTATAAAACGAGAACTGCCTAAGTTCATCGCATAAATTAAAACAGCATAGGTCCAATATGAAAATGAAAATCGCATATATTACCACGTTATATTAAAACGTTAGCGGCATAAGCTAGTACTGTAGCCAATGTAGAGCCTGGACGAAAAAGCTAACCTAGACTTCATTAGATAGAAACGCGATTTATATATAAATGAATAAATCGAAGTCAAAAATGGAATTACTCAAAACTCGCATAAATCAAATATCGACTTACGTAAATTTAGACGATCGCGTAAATTTAGATTCTCATAAATCGAAATTCACATGAATCAAAATTCGCATAAATCAAATAAAAAAAAAATGAGGTTACTCAAAACTTGCATAAATTGAATACCAAATTACTCAAAAACTGCATAAATTTAAATTCGCATAAAACGAAACATGCAAAAGTCGATTTTTTTTGCATTGTGTATGTACATACAGTGTATCTGTGTCCGAAAAACACACTGGAGTTTTAAATGAAATTTAGTTAATGATGTTTTGAAGAAGACGTGCAGGTAGAATAATGTACATTATACTGTAAAAAGTAAAATGTCACAAATTTATTAAAGACTCCTCACGGTGTTAAAGTCCATTATTGGAGTGATTAACGGAGCAATTCGTAGATAACTGTAACATGCCAACCCGTTTTGATTGGTTGGGAAAGAAGCGGACGTCACAGTTGTCCACGAATTGTTAGAATTGCCACACCAAAAAATTGCGTCTGTCACGAGGCCTTTAGTGTAACTCAATGTGTGCAACATTCACAGCCCTGTAAATAAAGTAAAAACCGGTTCTTATTTTAATGACGAATAATGTTATCAATCGGCTATTGATATCATGATAATTCGGTTCCAGAACATTGATTGTTTTTTATTCATTGTTTATTGTTATCAGCGAGTTATCATTAACAAAAAATACTCGTACTAAAGTGATCAAAATAACCGGATTATACTGTATAAAAAAAAGAAATCCACTTCAGATTACACGCGAGTAAGCATAGCCATAGGAATTGCATTTATAACTTCTGTTAAGACTGGATTTTCTTTGGAGAAGCCATTATTGCAGCAATGCGCATCTGTTCAGTTATATGATCTGCCAGTGTTACTATCTGGTTGACATCAGTTGAACTAAAACTTGAATATAGTAGCTTCACCAATATTCTGAAAAACGCCATCACTGGAGGGTCTATATAGAAAATAAAATCCATTCTTTCGGACACCCTGTGCTAGAAGATTACGAGATAAGTGTTAGTGAATCATTCCAAAATTTACTGAACCTCGTACAAATGGCAATTCAAGTTATTCTTTACAACTAGTTAACCAAATCGAGTGGTTAAATACTGTTTAAACACACTAATTTAGCAACCAAACACTGTATAGGGTGATTCACTTTAAACGGATACTTCATCAACCTTATTATATACTCGTTTCGACGCTCTTCCTTAACCTGCCGTTACGTTTCTCTTTTCTAATCCATCAAAAAGCTCTTAAAAAACACCTTGCTTTTAGACACCACGTTCTCCTTATTCCCTACAGCCAATAACAACGGGTTTGTCGTCGTTGTTGTTACTACTAGTAAAGTGTACATAAGAGTTTAAAAGCAGTAAACTTCGTCGAGGGCTCGGAGGCAAGTTTGCTTTATCGTCATCACCTGTACTAAACGGTCTCAACTGAAACCCGGCGAGACGAGTCATTTTTAACATTCTTGTCCCACCATGGAAATATATAGACGTGTATAATTTCCCAGAGCGGTTATAAACCTGTCACGAATTTTTCAATTTGCACAGCCAACCAGCGTTTCGCGTTCAATTTTCCCCGACTTCCATTAATCTCCACCACCTTACATGACATGTCATCTTAATTTACACAACATCCCATACTTCCTTCTTCTTCCTCGATACACCACATCGAGTACTAAACCCACCAAAAAAACAACCAAACACGTAGTATAACAAGTTTTTTTGTTGTATAAAATGCTTTCAAAGTGTCACGTGAAATATACACGTAGTGAAATATGTACATAGTGTAATTTTAACGTTTCGAGGTTGATTAATTTTCTTTGCCATGAAAATAAAACTTGTTTTAACGACCGATTTGAAAATGACTCAAAATGCGGCAATTTTATTTTAATATAAAGAACACGAAACTTGTGCAAAAGTAGAACCGCTCTTATTTATTGTCACGTAATTAAAATATAACTAGGAATGAATAGTCTCTAAAGACACGTAAACTACGTCTCTTTTACGTTCGAATCTCTAAGGTGACTCTACTTTAATGGCTCATAATCCTCCTCGAAATAGACGAGTTCCTCACATAATTTACACTTATAGTTTTCCGTTATAACAAAATGAAAAACAAAACCGTATTAATAATGATATACAGTAGAATTCGGTAATTTTATTCACGGATAATGTTATCGATCGGCTATTGTTATCATAATCAGTTGTTCCCACAACGCTGTGTAATGTTCTTTAATAAATTCTATTTTAACTCACGGAATTACAATATGGGGGGATGTGCCACTATTTCGGATTAGACGTTTACAGGTCGCCTATAACCGCCATATTAGAATCTTATTCGCATTAAATTATTATATCTCAATACGGGGATTTTTACGAACTCGCCGTTTACTTAGTGTTGCCCAAATGATCACCTTCCATAGGGCACTTGAGCTCAGCCGTGCCTTCAGATGCTTACAACATCCTCTGTCCTTTATTGGCCGATGGATAGTTGAAGGTCCTACTGTCAGAGAGGACAGAAAATATACAGTCACTTACAAGGGGCGCTATTCCATTTTTGCTTATAATCGCTTTCCTTTAAAATTTATCCCACAATGGAATTCTATACCTCTTTCTATTAGGAAAATTCCTTTCCTTTGCAAAACCTGCAGCATCACTTGCACTCATTTTAAAAAAAAATTGTTTACTTATTTATTACAAAGTTTACGTATTGTATAACATTTTTGCCTTGCATTTGTTTGTCTCTAAGAGATGTTTGATTTTAAAATAAAAAAAAAAAAATATAACTATATAATACATAACACAAATGAAAACGAAGGAGCTACATACTGGGAACGTACAATATAATAGAGCAATATATAAGGGTAGTATTTGTGTTGTTAGTAAGAAAAGTAAAGGGAGGATTGTTCCACAAGCTGTACGTGTTGTAGTAGCGTTTACTTAAATCGTTAGATAAATTTGTAACAAGTCGATTGATTGGAAAATTCAAGTTACTTTTATGATGGTTTTCATTACGGTATTAATTATACGTGGAATTTCTTTTAGACGAGAACAAATAATTAGTTGTGGGTGGTATGGAGAATAGTTTAAAAAATTTTAACTTTGCAGAGATAGAAGTATAATAATAAGATAAACCGTTCTAATAATGATGATGTTAGTTATAATAACTAAACTAACTGATAACCTTTTTATTCTAAATTTTGAAGTGTCTGACCACAGCAGAATTGATAGTAGGAATTTTGTTCTTAGTTGAAAGAAGGCCCTTAACCAGCCTATTAACAAGAAAGATTTTTTTGTAGTTTTGTTATCAAATTATCGATATGAATGCCAAAATTGAGTATACGCCCATCATAGTGAGATGTTTCTTTTCCCTATTCTTGTTTTTAGTTGCTTTGATGTCAACCACTCCTCCGTTATATCTAAATCTTTTAACATTAGATGATTTGCGATAGGAAATTCGAAACGTCTGAACGGTAACATCAAAATGTTATCATCAACATAAGATCGAATTCGTTACAGCTGCGTAAAAAATGCTCGCCATAGGAGATCTGAGATGAGAAGTAGGCTATTTGGAAGAAACGGTGATTACAATAATCAAAAAGTATGAAAGAAGGACAGACCCAACCGACGTAAGCGCGAACATAAAACTGCGTTTCGAGAAATAGAGTCTTGAGAAATAGAGCCTTGGATAGGTCAAGTAAGTGAAGTAATTAGAATAATATCAGTGTGTTTGTTTTTATTTGAATAAATACCATAAAGGGTTAGTAAAAAGAATAAGGCAGTAGTAGTAGTAGTACCAAAAGCATTTCGAGGAGTGATTAACGTTTTTATTTAACTGCAAGTTTAGCGATAAAGGGAAGAATTGCTATAGGTCTAGTCTAAATGAAATTGGAGAAGGTTTGTACTTGGTAATTATTATTGTGGCTATTTACAAGTTCTATACTGGAAACTAAATTTGGGTGACCATTGATAATTACCGACTCATTAGGGTAAGACTTATCAAGTTGAAGATAAGTTATTATTGATTCATTACGAGTACCGTACTCAAAGGTTATTAGGAGGATTATTACACCACGCTAAGAATTCTTCTTTATGTTTACTTGGATCAAGTATTTTTTACTAAAGCTTCTCTCACAATTGGGTGGGAAAGAGAAGCAACATTTTTATTTAACTTGTTGACGTTTAGCCAGTTGGAAACATTTTCTTTGAAAGCTTGTGTTCGAATTCGGAACCAATTTTTATAAGCGATGTTTTTCAATTTGAATTCCACCAACGATTTTCAAGAGTTCCTTTTTCTACCATAACAACAGCACTTGTTAAAGCCAAGCCGTATCGATAAGTTCATTTAAGTGTTTTAGGAACCGTCAATTAAATTATGTTCTATTGAGACGAAGTGAGAAAAATTATAAAATCTTTCCCAATTGATATGTTTAAAGGAAAATGAAGAGCTAAAGGGGGATGTTTCCCTTTTGACAGTTTGAGAATTTCAATGCACTTTCGATGGTCAAGAGTGCTTATTATTATTATTATTATTGTCGTAAGGCGGGGAGGGAGGTTGTTCTTTACGATTGGAATATGTTAGGTCACAGATAAGAACAATGTCTACAGGTTAATGACCAAAAGGTAAAATGACTTTGGATGTCACATTTTAAAATCCAAATAAGGAGAACGAAAAACACCAAAAGACAACACTTACATATCTACACAACGTCAAAATTTATTTAAAGCTAAAAGTTATATATATACTAACTAGTCTCCATTCAACACATATTCTTTTAGCTTCCCATTGATATGTTTACAGTTCATGCGACATTTAAAATCACTACATAAATTTGTAAATTTCTCTTCTTATAAATATCGTATTATAAATCGAAACGTCAAAAATGGAATTACTCAAAACGCATAAATTGAATATCGAATTATTCAAAGATTGCCGTCGATGTAGCTTCAC
The DNA here is from genome assembly GCA_034695005.1 of Cryptops parisi. Classification (NCBI taxonomy): domain Eukaryota; kingdom Metazoa; phylum Arthropoda; class Chilopoda; order Scolopendromorpha; family Cryptopidae; genus Cryptops; species Cryptops parisi. The sequence continues at coordinate 743 of JAQIWH010007707.1, read as the reverse complement.
TTGTGAGTTGCTACATACAAAAAACAAGACGACTTGGTAGATACGTCTTAGTCTCACGAGTGTATATGGCGGACGCTATAGGTCAGTATTGGGGTGAACTCATTTATTTTTTTATTTTATTTTGAACGGTCCATAAGGTCCAAAAAAAAAACAAGACAAGAAAACAATACACAACATAAAACAACAAACTAATCTACATATAGAACATGATTAAGCAGCAACTAGCTGAAAAAGTTGTGTTTGTTTTTTTAACTATTTTTCTAATTCTAATTGGAAGCTGGTGCCAAATTGAAAAACAGCTATCAAGCCATAATGAGGTGATATTTGGATTAACAAATTTAAAGGAATTTATTTATAGTTCGTCCTGTATCTTGGCACCTAAAAGAATCATTAAAACAATGTAGAGGATTTGATTGATGTGTATTTAATAAAAATCTGGGTATTTCCTTAAGCTGGTGGTATGGTATGGTATGGTATATAATCAGTTTTTTTACTGTGAGAATACCTATTACTGTACTTTGCATTTTTGTGAAATTGATTGGTACCGATTCCAGCTAAAAAGAATTCTTAAAAGGTTATTTATAACTCGGTCTATAACTTTCACATGTAAAGTTATACACCAAGTATTTTTATTTCTTTTATTTTATTTTATTTTATATCGACCGCATACAAATTTTATAGCATTGATTTAGTTAACAACAAGGCGTCTAAATGGTACCCTGTCAATAAATTTCAGATGTGGA
>JAQIWH010007706.1:0-11074 GCA_034695005.1 Cryptops parisi | reverse complement strand
CCCCCCACCAAGCCAAATTTTCTCTTTCACACAATCTCGATTATTTTTATATCCCAGATACAACGTTTCACCGAGTAAAAAAATGATAAAAAAAAACCCACCACTGTAATCGACTTACCTTATTATTACTACTATATAAACACACACACACACACACACACACACACACACACACACACAGAGAAAGAGAGAAATTTCATCCCAAGCAGAAAACTAGTTTTGTAGTAGCGAACAACACAAATTGATGTACATTTATATAATAGCGTTCAAAATTGCCTATTAATTCCAACTTATGGATGTGTGAGTGGCATTTTGTTCACACCCACTCCCCCCTCCCCCCACAGTCGTTCGCTTAGCTTAGAAAGACTGTAGTAGATCGTTAACATTACAACTGGTTCATATACAGGATGCTTCAAGTGAATAACTCGCTTAGTATTGCACATACGTCGATTATAATCAAATTGTATTCGGAGCATTCGGGAGAAGTACAATGATGCTATTTTCATTTGAAATTATTTTTCACGGAAATCGCATTGTTTGCAATGAAAAACATGAATCGTAGCTACCAAGTCGTATTTAAAAAGTTGTAGCCAAGAGTTGGTTTAGTAAGAATCCAGTGTCGTTTTATTTATTTCCAACAATCCAACCGAAACAAAAATTGTTGAAACAACAGAATAAAAGACACGATGCTGCTACAATAGCTTCTCTGCAAGTCGCCCATGCTATTCAGTGGAGTTATTCAGTTGTTGGAGTTGTTATTTCGGTTATTCCAATTGAAGGGCCTGGTGTAAAAGGCCCAAGTAACAAGTAACATTTTTTTCAATTTCGAGGAAAACTCGTTTAAAGATCTGAACTTGGCTTGATGTCCACGGGTTACTTCACATTTTTTGAATTAATATCTTTGCACATATTGTTATTTTGCTGAAAATTATGCGTCTGGAAGGTAGAACATGACACATTCGGAATAAATGTTTCTAGGTCATTTTTGACAAAAATGTTACAACTTAACATCTTTTTACACCAGACCTTTTTCAATTTAAATACGAATTTAAAGATGCATAACAACTATGAACTAAAATAACCCTAATGAACAGTGTGGATGACTAAAGTCTTTGTTAACTATTGTAACGCTTGTCGTTTTCTAACGCGACAAAGAAGTCGTAAGTACTTTGTCAAAGTCGCAAATAGTAGTAAAAAAAAGAAAAGAAAAGGCGTGACTTACCACGACAGTATGATGAGGGGGGTTGGCTGATGAGTTGGCCCTAGCAGTAGCTATGCGTTCTCCTACCACTCGCCAATGTACGGGTCTTTGAGCGTGTAAAATAAGGATGAGGAGTCCGGCATGCAGGCCTTGTTGAGAAGACGGTTGCACGTGCACGGTCACTTCAGGTGGCGAATCGAGGTTGGCGGTGGACAACGAAGCCTCGTTTTTCAAATAAATCACGTGAACCTCCTGCGAAAATGAACCAGCAGACGGTGAAATAAAACGCTACGATAAACACCCATTTCACCTGATGTCACTTTAATGCTTACTTCACGATGAGCGCTCATGTTAACGAATTGCGCGTTTCACAACAAAGGAAGTGTCATTTGTTGACACTAAAAAGTATCATTTTGCAAGATATATTACTCAGAACAGTGCTGTATGTACTGTATAAAAAAACAGCTAAATACGGGGTGACAACTTTTTTTTTTTTTTTACGAACGAGTTCTGTTTCAAGACGTTGTTCGTTATACGTTTTGTTCATTATGTATCTTGGATTCTTGAGCTTTTACGATACGTATTGTACATGTTAGATAGAAGCCATATTTTAAAATTAAATGATTTATCTTTATGTTACCGGAAATGTGTATAATTCAAGCATTGTATACAATACCTAGCTTCTTTTGGCAAAGTATGAAATTGGCATTGGGATAGTTATGTTATGCAAGAGTTTAGGTTATATTTAAATTTAGACCTAAATTTAGACTTAATTGTTGTTTTTTTTTTAAGAAAAATTATTGTTGACTAACCTAGACAGTTCTATACAAGACATCATTTCATACTTTGCCAATAGAAACTAGGCATTATATACATACAATGATTAGAATACATACATTGCCGGTAACATATACGTAATGTACTGTATGTATGCGTTATGGTTTATCGTATATGGCATGATTCTAAAGTGTAGTATAACTTTAAGTGTAGTATAAACGTAATAACTTTACTACAGCATACCATTCTGTGAAACGAACATCTGAGTAGCATCTTTTTATGTATAACGCTGTTTGTTTTTGTAATTTTTACGTCAAATAGAATTTTTACGTTTGTACTTTTTACAGTGAACAGTCTTTTTTTTTACGTACAGTATATAGAAGAAAAAAGTGAAAAGAATACATTGAATATCACACTGCTCACCTGTGATCTGTGTGCGAGGGCTCGGCTTCCACAGCCAATCACAGGCTCTCTTTCTTCTCTGTATGGGACAATGAACGAAGAATGGAACGGTGACACCACAGAACATATTGGTGGCAACGAAGAGCCTAGAAACCAAAACAAAAAGATATATTAAATTACTGAAATAATAAATTCACACCTTTATAATAAGATCTTATATCCTCATAAATTAAGTATTAAATTTCTAATGTAGGTAACTCGCTATTATATTTCTAAAAACAAGTACCTCGAAATTGGTACACTGATACATGAAACAAACTTTGTACGAATTTTGCACATCAAAAAATGCTTTTAAGCATGCTCTTTATATACCCTACTGTCATATACTGTAGTTAATGTACGCACGTAACGCAAAAATAAATAAATCCATTTTTGATTTCTGCATCTTTCGATTTATTTATTTATTTATTTATTTATTTATTAAGTTGAACGGTCCGGATTTTCCGGGTTTGTGATTTTTGATTTATGCGAATTGACATTTATGCAATTTTTTGAGTACTTCGATATTTAATCTATGCGTGTTTCGAGAAAATTCCATTTTTGATAAACTCTTCGATATTTGCGAATTCTGATTATGCGAATTTTGAATTTGTGCGATCGTTGAGTCGTTCGATACTTGATTTATGCGAGTTTTGAGTAATTCCACTTTTGATTTCTGCAGTTTTGGATTTATATATATATACAGTACTTATATATAGGCTATGCAATTTTTATTTTTTACATTGGGCTTATGCAGTTTTTGATTAATGCGAAGGACTTAACGCGGTTCTCGTGTCATGCGTTTTTGATGTCTTGAACTATACAGTATATACTCATAAACGACTGTAGATGGCACTATACGTTCAATTCCCAGCTCACAAAAAACTCACACGTGAAGCTAATATAAAAGATGTAAAAAAAAATAATTCTTACCCCACAAAAAATAAAATTCAACTTCGCAAAAAAAAAAAAGTTGCTAGGTTTCTAAAAATATGTCATCGTTCACTTGTCAAAAAGAAAATTCAATAGTCAGCTATATACCTTGTATTGACGCCACTTTTTATAAATAGAGGTTTTTTTTTTTTATATGTATAAAATCCCCTATAGTGGGGGGTGAAAAAAAAAAGGAATCGAAAGGGTCACTGAAATGGGTGAATTCCGTATTGACCAATCACGTTGCTCCTTTCTTTTTCCCCTTTCTTTTCCCAGGTTTCTTAAAAAACGAGTTAGCAAGGGTAAGGGACAATTTTTTTTTAACCCCCTTTTTTTTATGACTAAAAAAATTTCCCATACCTTCAACTTCGCGGGTAATATTTTGGTGAGAACATCTTAGAAACTCAACCAATGGAAAAATATAAAAGAAAAACGAGAAAATAGTTGGAAAAAAAATAGTTGAAAAAAAAATATATATATATAACTTTAAGGGAAAAAAAATATCCCATGCTCCATTTGCTCGACGTTTATTTAAATTACACTGTTCACAAAAAAAACATATATATCTAGCGTTAAAAATATTCACGCAATGACAGAAGTTGAAAAAGAAAACAGTTACTTCAACAAAAAAAAATATATATATAAATATAATCTTTTTTTTCACCAGAAATGAGTAGGAGATTCTCGTTTTGAATTATAGTTCCTGTCAAGATAATACTTGGCGATAATCATCTGTAGGATAAGAAAGAAGAAGTGAAAAACACTCGTTTTTTCAAAAAAAGTGCTTTTAGCAACCCATTAAAACAGATTTGTTTCGCGTAAATTATGCTTATATATATTTTTTCTTTCTAGTTTTTTCCCCAAACATTTCTTAGATTCTATTTTTTTCTGTATTTAAAAAAACAACAACAACTAGTATTCATTGACTACTATATTTAACCTTCGTAACCCGAAACAATTTTTCTTTAAACTGCCAAACGTCTACTGGGACCACTAAAAACTTTTTTCCTACTATATACTTGTATATATAATATGCAAGAATATGAATGGAAACCTGCCAAAAAAAATGAATAACAAGAAACAAAATACTAATCTTCTAAAATAAAATCCCGATATCAAAACATTTGCCGTAATGAAAACGATTCTCACACTGGCTTCGCGTTAACTCCCTTTTATCGCAATTATAACAATCAAAAATCGGGTTTCAGCAATACACATTAGCAGGTTGAATCGGGACGATAATTGAAGGGCTTGATGTAAAAATAGCATTTTGTTTTGTCAAAAATGACCTAGAAGCATTTTTCGAAAGTTTCAGGTGCATGTCTACCTTCGTGGCGCATAATTTTGAGCAAAACAACAATAGGTGCAAAGCTATTAGGGCAGGAAGTATGAAGTAGCCCATAGACAGCAAGGCAAGTTCAGATTTATAAACGCGTTTTCCTCAAGATTGTAAAAATATTATTTAACGCCCTGTTACACCAGGCCCTTCAATTAACGAGGTAGCTCTCAATTTCTGCGAGAGTTAGTTAGTAACTAGTCAGTACTGCGACAAACTCGCATAATTTTGAAAATCAATAGATTTAAACAACACTACTAGTTGAGCATTACGTGTTCAAATTTGATTTGTATGTCATAGTCTTTATATAGCAAGAATCACCTAAGCGATTACGGATTTGTCAGGTTTAAAACAATGCTCCCAGTTGAGAATCACGTGCTCAAATCCAACGCATAACTTTTATAACTAAGCTTATAACAATGGCTATCTTGGAGGAGATCACTTGATTGCGAGTTAGATTCAAACAAAGTTCGCGTTCAGAATCATCCGTCATGATCACACGTCCGATTATATACAAGCATGTATTCGTTTTCATTTTCAGCTAGTCACTATATACTAATGTACCTTTAAAAACAGAAGCAATTCAAGATGGCGTCGTGATCATCATCATCATCATCCCCATCATTGCATAGCTTAAACCACGTGAAAAGAGACGAACGAGAGAGAGAAAGAGTCATTTACTACTCGGGTTCTCTTCAAACCCGAAGGCGTTTATTACATTATCGTGCACGTTTGTCATCGTTAACATATTCAATTTCGTCAGGCGATACGCCATGGCAACGGCTTGACAAATTGTTCTTAAATCCCTAAAGCTATTTGTAATTTTCCACTCTAATTAATAAATCGCCATCACTTAAGCCGAAACCTAATGGCCAACTCTCACGAGAACCAGAGAGAGAGACGAGAATGAAGCCCATCAAAATGAATACACACAAATTCAGTCTAAACTACCACCGACTCGATAAGCATCATTGCAATGTTTCACCCAAATAGAAAGAAAAAAAATATATTCGTTTCGCCATTTCCATTATATTCATTTTTCTCCGTTTTGCGAAACATGCTCACCATCACTTTTCAACCTACCACGTTTCAATGTGTCTATACTTAACTATGACTAATATCACAAAGATGAATGACATCAGATTTAGCATATTATTATGCTAAATACTATCCCCTCGCAGATATAGTACTGTAGTTTACCAACCACGATATATAATAAATCTTCTAATATTCGTCTGCACTTTACACCATGGACCTATTATAAATGAAGTTAAAAATTTTAGCAACATAAATTTACGTTTGAAGTTAAAATCCACGTTTGTATCCACCCAAAAAATTTGAAGTTCAATACCAAAAATCAATTCTATCATAAATTCCCACATGATGAAATGATAATCAATAAAAAAACCTTCGTTATTTTAGTACAACCACTTGGCTTGATACTGTGCTTTTGTTTTTTAACCAAATTTTAAAAGTATTTGAAACCAACAAGTTGAAAGATATTTTTGTTGATTTGTGTTAAGTGTTTATTCCAACGGATTCACAACAACCAATGATTGCTCAGATAGGCTTACAGATAAACTGTAAGCATATGTAATACATTGTATATGTATGTGTGTGTGTGTTTGTTTATAACAAATGTCTGATTTGGATCAACGATACTTAGAATTGAAGTAGTGGTTGTTATCGTCAGCAACACTCTACGAGAAAAATTCAACCTTTACGTGTCATTTTCTCGAAATTGACACAACATCGATCCCACAAAAGTTAATAGAATTAAATGCTCCGCAAGAATGTTGTGTCTACATGTCAGCTTTCTGGGGTTATCAGGAAATGTGTCAAAATAAACCGCAAAGATGTGAATCAAATAAAAACACACAAAACAACGGTCAAACCAGTGTAAATAAAAAGTTGTAATAAAACGCCACCAAATAAACACCCCACCCCCATTCATTCCAATCTTTATACGTTTCAACGTACGTAATGCATACTGAGTCATGATCAGAGCATAGCTATGCCAAATTTGAACTCTTGTTATATAGTAAAGTACTTTCTACACCTTTCTAATCTCCTTGTACAATTCTCACAATGGACCTATTATAAATGGAGAGTCGTAACTTTAGCATCACAAAGCCACTTTTGGAGTGAAAATCTGCGTTTTTTTGTATTCACCCAAAATAACATTCAATACCCAAATTCGATTCTCCCATAAACCTCCCACACGATACAATAAAAAAATAAAACACCACCAAACAATTTTCCTCCCATTCCCACCCCAAAACGGATTTTTCTTCCTCTTTACAATTCGACACGGGGCATTAAAACGAAGATATAAAAATCGCCAAATAATTCGCGAACTCATTCAACCTGCATGACAAAGAAACGACTATAGTTCTCAGCATCCAGAAAAAGGAAAATGTTTCCAAGACTTTGTGCTGTTGGTCCAATCGCAAGTTTCGAAGCTGGTGCCACCATCTGGACCCCCAAAAAGAAGGTGGAGAGTAAAGAAGAGAAAGAAGAAAAAAAAAAAGGACAATGGTCGAAGACCCACCTGGTGGGGTAGAGTAGAAGCAACGACTAAAAAATTCGAAGTCAAGGTGCACCACCTGGTACCTATGGGTTGACGCATGATGGTGGTGGAAGTTGAGGATGGGGGGAGGGGGGGAATATAATATAACCACATTACCGACGTCGAAATGGCGCTTTCATTACTCCAGTTTCACGTGAAAACGTTACCAAAATAAAATTTGAACATTACCCGTTATAAAGCGTGAACTCCGTGATTTCGTGAAATACCTGATTGATCCGTGAAGCCCGTCAAAGAGTGAATTTACTTAAGCAAAATACCTCAGATCCTTTTTTTACATAATATTTTTACCCCCTTCCCCCCCAAAAAAAAACAAAACAAAAAACAAACGATAATTGGTATATTTATTTTCCTATAGATGGCGTTGCTTTTCGTAATGTAAAGCCTATGGAGCAATTTTGTATGGTAACTAACCACGTAATGTAACTTTACTTCATTTAAATCTTTTTAAATTCACACATTGAATGATTTCGTAACTGTAACCAGGTATTTTGTGAAATAATTATTTAGTGAAATAATATATGAATCAAATACAAGCAAAATATCGAAGAAAACACAAAAAATCATTACTTAACAGTAACACACCTTCAATTATTGCAGTGTCAATTTCATACTTCATGTCAAAAGACGCTAAGCATTGTATAATTATGCATGGATTCTATACATCGCCGGCATCAATTTATGGTCGACTTGAGCTACGTTGTTACTTAATTTGAATACCAATACCAAGAACACTTCTAGAAAGGCTATAATAGAATGAAGTTAGCAAACAACTAACAAACAGAACACTAGCCAAAAGAAGAAAGAACTCGAACAAAACACTAACTTCCCACTCTCCCAGTACTTATTATATCCCAAAAAGAGTGACCTTTAGTGGCGTGTGAGAGCTGCTTTCCATCACGTTTCCCGCCTTCTGCTAGTGTTTTATCCCCCACCCTCAAAACAACGAGAAAAGACACCCTCAAAACTTTTTGGCAAAAATCGCTGGACACATGGCTAACGCCAAAGCTGTATATGGGGGAAAGTGTATTGCACAGGTTCTTACCAAAAAGGGGACCTAACCAACAGCTGGTCATCATTAGCAGATGCTCTTCGTGCATCAGCTTCTGCTATGAAAAGTGCCATTGGCACCGTGAAAAACAACAATTAATCATGCTTCACGAGTCAGAACCATGGATTTTCTTAAAGTACAATATCCTACCTCAAACATGTGTTTATACCACCCCCTTACCAAAAAAAAACCCAACTTTGGACACGAATCTCCAGAAGAATGTTCCAAAAGTTAGTACGAGAACGCTTCTAGAAGTTAGACAAAAACTTCGTCCAACAAATATGAAAAATCCGCGTTTTACTTTTATTTTATTTTTTTTCCGAATTTGTTTGTGAGTGATCTGAAACGTATGCAAAAATACTATGAAAGAAACGAGTTCTCATTTGTTTTGGGTGATAAAAAAAAATAATAAAAAATTCGGCATATCGAACCAAAAAAGTAACATCTTGAAACTCTTTCTGATCGGTCATTTCTTTTCCTGGTGGAAAAGAAAAGTGTGTGTGAAGATGGTGTGCTTTGTCTTACGCGTTTCGACCTGCATTCTAACCACGTGCGAAGCAAAGCATCGCTGTCAAACTGCAAACCAAAATTACTGACACCCAATAAAGGGCTCGGCAAGTCCCATTTTTCTTCTTCTTCCAAAAGCTAAACGACGCTGAAAACGCCATTTGAAGAAAAAAAATAAAATAGGACCCATTTTTTTTTGGAAGAAAAAGGTGACGATTTTTAAAAACGAACGTGTCGTTAGATAACCATTCGATTTGTCTTGCATAAAATTGGAACCATGTTTAAAAATGTAGAGAACATCTTATCAGCAGAAATTTGCTAAGTTGAGATGAACAAATTCCATTTCGTTCAGTTCAATCATGAAAGTCTAAAAGAAAAAACGGAAATTTTTTTTTTACTGTGACGTCATTTAATATATTATGTTAACGATTAAGTTATTTGTTTTATGTTGTGTTTGTTTATGTTTTGTATCTCTTAGACCTTTAGGCCTGTTTACAATAAAATAAAAATAAATAAATAAATAAATATCATAAAACGAAGAAATGTTAGAAAACAACGTCCAGGTCCAAAACGTCGCCATCTTTCTCCGTTCTCTCAACACTACCATCTTTATGACGTCATAAAACGTCACTTTGACTTTCATTTGAACACATTACAAATCATCTTTCTAATGCAATTTACAAAGTGACGAAATAGTCATTATCCATTTCTTATTAGAAATGCTAAGAAACAACGTCTAGGTCCAAAACGCCGCCATCTTTCTCCTTTCTCTCGACACTACCATCCTTATGACATTATCAAAAGTAGCTTTGACTTTCATCCGAACACATCACAAATAACGAAGTCTTTCTAATGTAATTTACTAAGTTGTAAAATACTTAACCATCTCTTATTAAAAATGCTAAGAAACAACGTCCAGTTGCAAAACGCCGCCATCTTTCTCCGTTCTCTCAACACCATCATCCTTATGACGTCACTGAATGTCGCTTTGGCTTTCATCCGAACACGTTACAAATAACGATGTCTTTCTACTGTAATTTACTGAGTGACAAAATAGCCATTAGAATTTCTCGTTACAGAGGTTAAAAGTGGACAGAACTAGCTAACAACTAATAAAAATGTCACAAAACCATAATAATGCATTGTGTTGACTGACACATAACTTTGTTGAAAAACTGACAACAAATAGTATACTGTGACCAATGAATTAGTTATAAACGTCCCTTTTCCAAGACAAAACACGAAACACCCTACAGACCAAACTTTGCCATTAAAAAACGAAACATTCGTTACCTCGAACTATCACTTTTGATGGTTCAACTTTATCTATTAAAAAAAAAAAACGATACTAAGTTTTTAATCTGATAATAACACAATAACCGATAACCCATCAAAAAAATTCTCATACTGAAGTAAAAGAGGAGAAGCAAAAAAACATTAACGACTTTTTCATGTTCACACAAGACGATGCCAGGTGTGCATAAATTCACTATCTCTATCGTAAAAATTTACCGTTAATTTTTTTAATGTATCAAAAATGGTTATAAAAAAAATTATTTAATGACTTTAAACAAAAAATGATATACCTCATGTACATCGTCAAAATGCAAACAACTCAATCACGTTCGCACATAAAATATGAATATTAAATTTTTAAAAAAATAACATAAGTTTTATATATGATGTATATATTTATATCAAAACAAACAAACATAAATTCATTTTTCAACAAAAAAATCATAAATAAAAAATATATAACTATACAGACGGGAAAAACGTTGTTACATCCCGTTGAGAGAAATCTGGACGCGGAAACCATACACTGAAGCTACATTGTACGTATGTAAAATAAGATGAGAAAAAAAATCCAACAACGACCGGGAGATGGAAGAAAGTGGAATAAAAGATGGCGATATGTGGTAGTAATACTACTTCAACAACGAGTGCGAATCAGAAGAAGGAGTTGGTAAAAGATGAGAAGGAAAAGAGGGGGAGAAGCTGAACCAATTACTCCTTGGGCGGCATTAAAGCAAACAAAGTGTATCGTTGATTCTGGTGCACGCGATCGTGGCGCACTGACTCCTGGGAACCATCCATCTTGAGCGACCGTAAATCACGTGGTATACGCCCACGCTTTCTGCCTTCCCAAAAAGAAACAACAACAACAACAACAGTAACAATACTAACAACCACCCCCTTAACTTGAAAAGAACTAACAGTATGTATATAACGACCAGGGAC
>JAQIWH010007705.1:0-11075 GCA_034695005.1 Cryptops parisi | reverse complement strand
TGCTATCTCTTTTCTTCGCGGATCTATTTGGATCGGAACAACCTACCCCCGGCACTTTGAACCCCGGCCTCCCCTATGCGAAATTGGTTAGCTTTTATTTTTACTGTTTGAAATAGATAGTTGTAATACAGTAAGTTTTCTAGTTATATGCGATTTCAAATAATTTTACGACAGGAATTCTTTCAGATGGTCGTTAAATGGCGAGAATATTCGCTATTATGCGATTTTGCTTGGTGGTGCACAAGTGACAACTCTCCTGCACCTGTCTTTTTTTTGCGATTTCGATTTATGCTCATCTTTCAAAGAACGTAATTCTCGTATAAATCAAGGATCTTACAAAGAAGATACGTAGTACATTAAAAATTATTTTTAAGTTTAGTTGTTTATATACCGTCTCATACAAATTCACTGTATGGACTTACATAATGCAAAGCGTTCATTTTTGATTTCTGCATGTTTTCGATCTATGCGAATTAAAATTTATGCGTTCTTTCAGTAATTAAGATATTTCAATTTATGCGTGTTTTGTAATTTTATTTTGGATTTTTGCACGTTTTGAGTTATGCGAATTTAAATTTATGCGATCGTTGAGTAATTCAATATTTGTTTTATTCCAGTTGTGAGCAATTCCATTTTTGATTTCTGCAAGTTTCGATTTATTTATATATGCGATTTTTTTTTCTGCATTTGACTTAATGTGATTTTTATTTATGCGAAGGATTATGCGGTTCTCGTGTTATGCGTTTTTGGTACATTGGACTATTATCTTCTTACAAACGACTGTAAATGGTAGTATACGTTCAATTCCCAGCTCGCTCACTCACAAGCTCACAACTCACTTACAAGTGAAGCTAGTAAAAGAGTGTAGAAAGACAAAAGCTTTTGATAGAAAACGTTTATTACGTGTTCTTCTTAAAAATTTTGATAGAAATCTTTATCAATACATTTTATTGTCCTAATTAGTTACACCCTGTACACTATTGGATACTTGTCCGCAATAAACAAAATAAAAAATGAAAAAAACCAAACAATTTAAAGTTGATTTTTAAAAATGGCGATAGATGACGTTGTTATTAGTCGTAAGCCGAAGTTACAGCAATCGCGTATCTACGAATTCGAGTGAGTCGAAGACTGTATTAGATTTTTGTTTTGAAAATTTGATTTCATGAAATTTAGATGAGAGTCTCATGACTGGATGGAAACAGTGAGCAAAAAAAAAAAATATTGTGAAATTTTGTTTTTTTCCTATCATGGTTGATGGTTGTTAAGAAAGGCTTTTGGCTACGTTGTCGACACTCGTGGCGATGGTTGGTCGTCGTCGTCGTAGGAAGAATCGAGGCAAAACTCCATCTCAATTTTCCCAAAGCTAACGGGCTTCCCATCCATAAGGCTCGAGAACAAAGGGTTGAACGGTTGGCTCGAAAGGGGTGAATCGAGAACCTCCGCTGCGGATGACAACGGCAGCAAATTTATGGCGCGTGGGAGGAGCTGCGGCTGGCTTTTACGGCCGCCATGACTTGCCAGGTTTATTAATTCAATAGCTTTCAGGGAGGGGGTGGGGAGGTGGGGGGACGAGTAAAGTTGGTGGGAGTATAGAGGGAGTCGAAGGTGGTGGTGGTGATGGTGGTGGTGGTGGGTGTTTACAAAAGACGAAAATTAATTCGCGAATCAATTGTCATAAACAGCTCGTTTGCCGCGTTTTACGTCGCAAGGTTTGCGCGCGACTGATCGGTCCTTTTCCTTGAGTGCAGTTCAACAACAACAACAGCAGCGACATGACTGATATAGCTACTCTGTTCTACTTGTACCACTAGCTGGACGAGCGAGTTTAGTTTATTCGCGTTTTAGGAGTTTCGTAGAATTTTGTACTTTTGTAGGATTTGTATTCGTACATTCGTATGATTTTTATCTCAAGTTGGATGTCAAAGACAAATTATTTTTATACAAAATCAGTACTAACACAGCATTAGAGTTTCTTAGGTTTCTTTACAATCGAGTTTCTGGACACCATGTATAGATGCAGTGATATTTTTTTGCGGATTGGGTGCGGTAATAGAGATTTGCGATTACAGGAAATGTTATACTGATACGTGAATTTTATGCAGAAAATTTTCGTGTTATGCAAGTTTCCCTATATGCGATTTGGTGAATACTGAGAGAAATCCTTTTCAAGATGCTCGTTATAGGCGAGAAATTTTACTATTATGCGATTTTGTGCCGTGGTGAACGAATGACTGAACGCTCTGTAGTTTGTTTGTTTTTTGGCTTCTTTATGGGAATTTTACGATCTTTTCAAATACAGACTTTCCTCAGTTAACGACCTACCTGTTTAACGACCTCTCGGTCTTATGACTAGCTCTCCAGCTACATATTTGTATATAAAGGTGCACATTATTGTTCACACCATGACTTCATTAAAAATCTTGATTAGGTTAGGTTAGCCAAAATTTAGCCAAATGATTTTCTACTGTAGATTTGTTTCAAATAAATTTGACATTTTGGATTAAATGTTGTGAGGAGAACAATTTGCATTATCGGTGGTACTGCACTATCTTAGAAAGTAAATTAAATAAAAAGTACAGCCAACTCTCGGTTTACGAACGAGTTCTGTCCAAGACGTCGTTCGTTATCCGTTTTGTTTGTTGTGTGTAATTAACTAGCATTTCCTGAGCTGTTACGATACGTGTTGTAGTAAACATTGTTCATCTATTATGATACGTAACGCTAAAAAAACTGAGAACATAATGAAACAACAAAATAGTTTGTATGAATTATGATGTTCGTTTATAGCGAATGGTCGTAAATCGAACGTTCGTAAACCTGAAGTTGCCAGTGGCAGGTGTTGATACGTAGCAACATTAACAGAACTAGCAGTCGATCACACAATGGTACTCCTATTATTACTACTACTACTACTACTGCGTACGGTAGTATGTAAGATGGGAAAGTAGTCGTAGGGACAACGACTGTCTCCGACCAAGCGCGAGTATTTCTTGTTGGCTTCCGCCGACGACGAAATCTTGTCGTAATTTCGGTTTCATTTTGGTGGGAGGCTTTTAACAGCCGTATTGATCGGTCGCTGCCATAAATCTCTCGCCAAACTCAGACTTGACATTTAAGTTGATTGTTCGCCGTCCGGATGAATTGGCTGCTGGCTGCCGAGCACGCGCCGCCGTATGCGACGAGGCCGGATTTTTCTTTTTCTTCGTCTTCTTTCTATGCGAGACGACGACGAAGAAACGTCATTCGTGTCTCTTCTATCTAGGAGACTTTTCTCGTACAGCCTCCTTACTACTCCGTTCTTTTTATATACCCTCCTCTGTCTCTCCCTCATCTTCTTCTCTTCCTCTTTTCTCGTTTGAGAAGGGGGGGGGGTGGCAGTGCGCATGCGCAGATGCACGATGCCGATGGGACGCGATGGCTGTGTAACTCGATAAAGAGCGAAGAGAAAAGAGAAGACACGGCGACAGAGACTCATTGGAAAAGACAAGACAAGGAAGGGGGGGGAGAGTTCTTTTCGCCTATTTTATAAAACATCGCCGAAATATATGGTTGTTTGTTATTGTTGTTTGAAAAGATAGTACTAGTTCTTTGGTCGGTTTGTTTTACGACCATTACACAAACGCGGAAAAAGTTGACTTTATTTTTTTTTGTAGTATTGACTCGTTTTTTTTGTACTCTAGTGCAGTGATCTCCAAAGTGGGGCTGGATTTCTAGTGTATATTATTTTTTTGTTGAAAAATTGATAGTATTTATTTATATGTATTTTCACATTGAGTATGTATCGGTGATTTCTATATCAATATGTTATTCCACATACATATCGTGATGTATAGAGTGTGCACCATGAGATTCCAACATTGGCATTCAGTGAACGTTGGAGTTTCATGTAGACACCTTGTATAATTTGTATCAAATAAATATACATATCATAGGGTTTGCGCTATTTTATTTCACCAATGAAGGAATGTGTGATCAAAAAAATTGCTGTAGTTCGAAAATTGGGTGTTCGAAAATTATCTTTACACTAGCGGTATGCCCGTCAAAAATTTTCTTTACAATTTTCATCATCTCAGTGTGACAGACAGACGAAGCAAATTTTATTGTTAAGATATGAAGGACTCCGGGGAATATAATGATAAGCCACGTTTTTCAAAAATGACATTTTTACATCAAACTGATTTTCAGTACTAACTGGTTACATTGCCAATTCCTGGATTTTCTAGAAAATGACAGCATGATATAAGAATCACCTTGTACTGTAGCTCGGCACGGTACTCTATGGAGTTTCTCACCAGAAAAGTGGTTCTTCATATAAACAAGAGTTGTAGAGAAAATTTTATGACATTTTATGTTTTGAGCTGAGAATTCAAATATGTATTCTACAGCATTACAACGAAGTTTTTTTTTATAGTTTGTACTTTTAGGTATCGATTTTTAATATATTTTGAAAATCGAACTATGTATTTGGCGGTACGACTATCATGAAGACTATTGTACTTTGTTAGAAAAACATATTTTCTATAGTTTTTAATTTGGCGAACTTGGACACGTTTCATCAAATATTTGGTCACAATTTGAACGTAAGAACAGATTTCTCTGTTTTGGAACATAGCCAAAATTGGGTTTGCTTCGTCGTTTGCGGAAAAAAATGTATTAATTTATTTGACGTTTCACAACCATTAGAACTGCTATACAGACTTTTGAACCAGTTTTCATTTTTAGGACATTGCCACTTGGAATTTTCTGAACTTTGATATTTTTTGTCAAACGTGGTTAACGATCACAGATTTCAACTAGTTAATATTTTATCATTGTAAGATAACATCTTTATTGTCATTTGAATAGAATATACTATTTAGTAATTTGTTGGTTTTTGATATTCTTTGGCTTTTTGGAAAAGTCTACTAAACAGGTCCGTACTGGTCGTGTTTTTCTTTACCTATTATGTGTTTGTTTCTTATTTAGGTTTTTTAAACACTGCATACAGTAAACTTGAAACATTGAGTTTAGTGAAGAATTAAACTAACGTTTTTTGTATGTGCTCCTCTGAGTAATTCGGCACCCCTTTGTGCAAGGAATAACCGGGTTAGCAAGAGTCTACTGTACTACTCACTATTTCGTTCGAGATTTAGGCAGAACGTAATCATCGCTTAACTTAAATCAATGTCTACCGGTTTTATCGAATAATAACCGCAGTTATTATTGCAATTATAGGTTGTTTTTTTATGCGGTTATTATTTCAAACAGTGCATCGTAACGGATATTCTGCTAGGAATCATGAGAAACTACAGGTACACAATGTAGCATTACCAGCATCGTGTTCTTATACACTTTGTAACATACTGTATAGTGCATTGAAAAATCGAACTGTGAAGTCACATGAAATGTGGTTTGCGTTTGAGTAACCGGTACTCGCTCTTGTGTGTGCCTCGATCATTCGCCATACCTACCTTATACTTAAGATATACGGTACAGATAGACTCTGCATATCAAATCTACCCTTATGGACGACAACCTTAAATAATAGCCGCGGTTATTATTGCATATGTAGGGGTTTTCCTGCGGTTATAATTCGAGGGCAGTTATTATTCAAACAAAACCGGTACCTGTATTTCTGTTTCTTTAACGAATGCTGTTTTTTTTTTTTTTTTTGGGTTGACTGCAATATAGTTTTACATTTTCGTAATTTTATTGGTTTTTGTTCTGTTTTGGTCAGTTTCTTTTTTGTTTGTTTTCGTATATCGTTCGTTTTCCTTAGTAAGCAGATTTTTGTTGTCGTTCTTTTGTTGGGAGAAGAACGAGAACTATAGCGGAGAAGTAGGGAATGTTGACTATACATGTGGCTGCAAATGCCACGGTGCCTCTATTTTATCTAGTACGTCGTTAAATGCCTCGGAAAAGGGCAACTAAAGACTCGGAATGGGCTATAAGTCCTAAACGAAATGGTCGACAACGTCACGTTCAAAAAATATCTTCCACGTTTATTGTCAAACCGTTGAATACAAATTTTTTCTTTCGGTTTTTTTTTGTCTTCTTCGTTCTTTAATGGGGTTCGACGTTTAATCTCGAATTTATGATCGCCGATGTTTTCCCGAAGAATCACGATCATATAAGCGATCATGTAAAGTAGCGAAAGTTTTTCGAACCCATTTCGCCACGAAAGATGGTTTTTATTTTTTTTCCGTTCTTTTACCAATGTCCGAAGAAAAAGACGCCATCGTCGTCTTTCCAAACCCATTTGTCCTTTTCAACGTAATCGTGTTGGAAAGGGTAATCTAAGACGTTTAAAGAGAGTTTGTTTCGTCGAATTTTATCCTTCTTTCGTTCTTTTGCTTTTAACCTTGGGGCGGTTAGTTTTCTGAAATAAACTTTGTTGATGACCATCAGTGTTGACACCTTTGCACCATGCTCGATTTCGCTGCATAAACGTTGGAAGGCAGTTAAGGGGAAGCACTTTCGAGGCGAATTTCTACCAAGTTGTGCGCAAGTGATTGGTTAAACGCAAATATAAAACCTTTACATAAAGGTACTATTAACTAATTATTAGTTGAGTCGCTGATTGTCCAACTTGTAATGATTTTTTTTTATTCCTGTAATTTGGGTTTTGCAATCTTTTGTTTAACTTGGTTTTACCGTTGTTGTTTGCGTGTTTGTTTGATTTAACATATTCGCGGTCTATTTTGACCAACTTTCAGATATCCCAGAAAGCTGTAATTTGAAACGTAGACACAGTCCGCGTTACGTTCAATTCCATTAAATTTTGATGGATCAATGTCGTGTCAATTTAGAGAAAATGTCACATGGAGTTTTTTTTCATAGAGTGTTACTGGCGCTAACAACTTCGATTCAATACTTCACTGAATAGTAGCTTCACAGATTACGCTCAAACCACCATCAAAGGTGACCCAAACAGAAAATTAATTTTGTTCTAAACTTTTTTCGACACCCTGTATAAGTAAATGCTTATGTGTAATGAACTCTAGAAATCGGTACGATTTTCCAGGGTTGATTACCGAATCCCAAGGGCAAACTTTTGTTCCGAAAACCTGAATCGGAGTGGACCGCTTGGTTCGCTTCTGGAAGAGGTCCAAAAGTTAAACACAATAGGAAGAGTGTCGTTACTTTTTTTTTTTTTGCGTCTTGTTTTCTATTTTTTTTTCTTTCTTTCACTCAAGACGCGTAGTTTTCTTGAGGCAATGGGTGCACGAAAGAAAAGCTAAATGGTCACTGTCCTAATGGCTGAGCGTTTGCGGTTGGGATTCGGTACCCAATGGAGTGTCTGGTTGGGAAATCCAACGTGGCGACGGGATAAAAGAGGAAGAAGCAGCATCCCTTTTTTTTTAAGGGAGGTGGTGGGGGTGGGGGTAGTAGCCATGCGATTGATCGCACAAAATGCCCGAGATGTTCGTTCTCCCTTTGGTCGGTCGGTCGAGTTGGACCGACTACTACAGTCGAGTTGGTGGCATCCAATTCTCCGCGCACGAATGATTCCAATAAATTTCCTTCCCATCGGTCATAGCGCTGATTGGATTTCCCTGGGTCCGGTGACTCGAGGAACTTCATCGACCTCTAGCGAGAAGGACACCGATGCCTTCTAAACCCTCCCTCTACCCCCTACTTTTATATATATCTATCTATAGACGTTTTTTCTTCTCCCTTCTCTACCCCACTCTGGTTGATTGATGACCCAGGAAATAGGCGATGTTCCCTAGCCCGGAGGGATAGAAGAAGAAAACTAGACACAAGGAATAGGAAAAGGGGGATGTGTGGGAGTGAGGGGGATGAAAACCTTGGGAGAGCGAGAAAGTGAAAGTCGGATGTGGAAGTAGAGACGGAAAGACGAGATTTGGTTTTAAGACATCCGAAACGAGATCCACCATCTCCGTTGTGTTAGAAGATCTTAATGGAATTGTTTTTTATACTCTCGTTGTTTTTTATTTCTTGTTGTAGGGTGTTCGGAGGGGTGGTTGTAATTAAGCAAGTAAGTTGGGGGTTTGTTGTTGGCAATGGATTTGTTGAAGGATGTTGCGCGCAGATGAAGGAATTGGATGATAGTGTCTGCTGCTGAGTGTGATGATGACTGATAGACCCAAAAAATGAGTTGGGAATTGGGGGACGAGGGGGGTGATAATAGCCTGTTTCAGCTTTAGATGCAAATTGAACTTTTTTTCTTTCACTTTAGCACTGATTTTTTTGTGTATGTAACATGAACATTAGAATATTCAGCTCGTATAAAATGGAAGATAGGTGGTTTTTATAACATGGCAGGTGCAGGAGATTCTATTGTTTCTGCTTAACGAGATTGCGAATAACGAGGGACTCGATTGCCATTTTATTTAGGATACGTTTTGGTAAAATTAATAGAGCCTATATGTGTTTCATTCTTTTTAAAAATGAAACAGGTGCTATTTTATGGATATTGGTTCACGTGTAATGTTATACAAGGAACTCTCGGTTAATGCGAGTTTTTGTGCGATTTCGCTATAATGCGGCGTAATTGTTTCACATGCGCGTCGTAGGCGAGAAAATTTCGCTATTACGCGGTTCTGTGAGGTGGAGCACAAAGTAATTTAATGCCCCTGCAACTTCTGCTTTTCTTACTGATGGGGGAATTATGTACGTCACGTGTGGTGTAAATGCTGGTCCTCAGTCTGAACTTTTTCGCTGAAGTTTAATTTCTTCATTTTGTGGGAATTTTGATACATGCAATTTTTTAGTCTGTGCATGATTTTTGACAAAATTATAACTTTCGCGTAAATGAAGAATTATCTGTAGTTTAATCCATGCGTGATTTATTGTTTCAAAACTTGTTTCGTTGATTAATTTATCTTTTCCCAAATATTCAGGGCAATCGTATTGGTTTTTTAAATGACTGACTTAAAACTAGCATCTACTGTGATTCACGCGTTCACTAATGATTTAAATGTTACAAGAATAGTCTTAGGGTTATTCTTGTAAAATTAACCACACACTTTGTAATTGGATCAATGAGGTTTCCGAATTCAAAATGAAGATTCAGCGGTGTCATATTTTGATTTTGAAACATTTCTTTGGAGAAAAAAAAACTTATTTTTATTAGAGATCAGTTTGTTCTTTCATGTAGCTGTTAGATTTGAAAATGTTTCTTGGTGGTTGTCTTTTTTCATCAGTAACAATAAGCGGTGTCTTGTTGGCACCTTTCTCTCCATGGGGGTGTCAAAGGTCGACGAGTGTCCTTGACGATGATACACCTTATTGGTAAAGGGGGTGAAGTAAAAGACGAGGAAGACTTTTCCCCCCACTACAGAAAAAAAAAGAGGAAGAAGAAACAAGATGGTGTTGGGATGCGGATGAGTCGAGACAAATGGAGTGGTGTCGGTGTTTTCCGCAATCGACCTACCCTATCTAGACTAGGAGGTGACAACGCTGATTGGTCGCTCGCTGCCATGACGAAGCTGACCTGACCCTCCATCGATCACGCTACGACATAGTAGAAGTGGGAGAAGAAGAAGAGTAGTAGCTGTGGAGAAGAATGAAGAAAGGCAGGGGTGGGGGAGGGTACTCTGAACTTAACCCCCCCCTCCCCTCCATCTTTCTCGTCCCGTGCCCAGTCGGCTCGAAAGATAACGTGCCAAGCCGCCCAACTGATGCAGACCATGCGTCTTTATCGCATTGGCCGATCGTATATAAAAGAGAAAAGGGATGGTAAAAGGGAGGGGTAAAGTGGGGGTGGAATAAAGGGTGGTAGCACGAACAGGAATGGCGGCGGGACACAACGAGGGGGAAAGTGTCGAGGATGACGATGCACGAGATGGAGATGTTGCCTAATGCGGATACACGAGGGAATGATGAAGGCGATAAGGCAAGCTCGGGATAGATAGGAAGCCTAGAAAAAAAGGGGGGAGGGTTTTGTAACTGGAGTGAAATGGTGCGGGAAGTGTATGTGTGGGGGTATATTCTTTGGCTGGTAGCGGTGATCGAGAGATGAGGTGATAGATAGGTATCGAACGCGCATGTGGCGGTATCAATTGTCGATTGGTGATAAAAGGGTGTTGAAATGAGCGGAAGTATGGTGGTTCGGTGATGATTTGTAGAGCATTGATAGGGAGGGGGGGATTGGTAGGGATTTATGTGTTGTCTCTAGTACGACGTTAGGTGTGGGGGTGCAACACGGAGTTATAATAGGGAAACGAGAATGGTGAGAACCTGACAAGTGGCACTTTGTCTTTTATACGCCGTTGAATCTTTGTGTCTGATATGGTTTTAGAATCGTTAAATCGTGATTGAGAAATGATCCGCAAGTGTGTTTCAACGCGCACGTTGGAATTAATAGAGAAAATGCGAGTTTTTGAAAAACGCTCGCTAGATGGCAGTTTTCATTTAGACGTTATGAGTTTCGATTTTCAATGACACTTGTGATTTTTGGAAGTTATTCAACTTTCAAAATTTTCCAAAGTTTTTCGCGTTTTTTTGTGAAACGTGACACTCGCATAATTTGAGAAATATTTATATTTTACAACTTAGAAAAAATATGCAGCTTACATTATAAACGTATTGTTTTCATCGACTTTGGTAAAAAACGTACAGTATTTTAAGGTTCCTATCGTCTATCTTCTTCATTTTATTTCAAGTTTTCTTCTTCATTTTTTTTTTGCGTTAAACACCATCATTCTCGTGTTGTATAAGATGTTTATTAAGCGTTTTTTTGTATGTGTGTGTGTATGGAGGAAGTTGTGAATTTTGGATACCAAGTCGGAAGTCGAAATCTTGCAACTTGACCAATTTTCAGACTTTACGAACGACTTTCCACTACACTAAGCAATTGGAAAGATTCCCAGTCTTCTTTCCCCCATTTTTTTTCACTCTTCTTCTTTTTTTTTTACACGTTTTGGTACGAAATCGTATCTTTACAGCTTTACCCCTACTAAAATCTATGACGGACGGACATCATCCGAGCAATTTTCACTCAGCGATAATTTTATCCCCCAATTTTGTTTGGGTTGAGTGGTTTTACGAATGATATAAGCTTTCTTCTTCTTCTTCTGATGAGGATAAAGAAAACCCGTGACATGTCCCATCTACTGTGTATGGTG
>JAQIWH010007704.1:0-11076 GCA_034695005.1 Cryptops parisi | reverse complement strand
TCTTGGCACTCGACTCTTCGACATACACACACACACACACACACACACACACACACACACACACACACATACATACATTGTTTCGAAGTTCCTTTCGTCTTCCTTTGGGGCCTTCTGTCACCCAATGCTCTCCAAAGTGAATGAGGAAAAAAAAGAGAATGGAACTAAAAGCACTACCCCCTCGAAAAAATTTAGTGGTATAAAAAAGAAACTAGAAAAAAATTGGGAGGTAGGGGATAGTGTGTAGAATTTCTTCCCCCCACCCCTGTACTTCTGTTATATATAGAGAGAGAAAGGAAAAAAAAGGAAGATTTAAGACGTTGAAAGTGGGATACATTTTCATGGTGAAAGTGAGGGTACTGTAGGGGGAGGAGGCTTGAGTTTAAAAAAAGATGGGGTATGAAGGGGGGAGGGTTTTTAAACACGCCATCATGCAAGTGGAAAATACGATTAAACAATTTTTCGAAACGTTGAGGTTGGGGGGGGGGAGTTGTTTGTATTGTTGTTGTTGTTAGGCGAAGAGAGAAGGTCACGTGAGTGTGTTGTTGACAAATGGCTTTGGTTGGCGTTTTGCAAAGCAAATTGGGGGTCGTGGTTGTTTTGTTGGCCCCGTGTTGCGACTGGAAAATGCAACGGTTGTTGGAGATTTCCAAAGGATTAGTAAACCCTGGTGGAGTGCTATGCAAATTCAATGCAAAATGTTTTCAATCATGATGGCTTTATTTGGGGAATGTTCCCAATAGACATTGGCAAGAAAGTTTTCTTAGTAGGACCTCTTTCGCCGAGAACGGTTTCCCTTTTCTCTTGTACAGGGTGGAACGTGTTTATGTACTTAACTTTGACTCTTGTGTCAATATACAATCGAAAGTTCTAGTGTAGTTGTGTGTCCATTTGTTGTGTTTAAAGTCATTGATGGGCAGCTTTACTTGAGCACCGAACAGAAACTTGGACAGATTTCTGTTTCAATTTTAGTTGACGAAAAGACAAACTACTGGTTGTGGAATTAAATGAAAATCAATAAGAAAACTGTATTTTGTTTCGTTTTATTATAAATTTTATTTCCTTAGAAATTATTGAGACTATAGTGTAATCCGGTTATTATAATCACGGATAAATTTATCAGCCGGTATTCTTATAAGAAAGAATAAGCACTCTACTGAAGTGATTAGATTACAATAACCCGATTTTACTGAATTGGTATAAAAAGGTCTCTTG
This sequence comes from Cryptops parisi, assembly GCA_034695005.1. NCBI lineage: Eukaryota > Metazoa > Arthropoda > Chilopoda > Scolopendromorpha > Cryptopidae > Cryptops > Cryptops parisi. The sequence continues at coordinate 9,861 of JAQIWH010007704.1, read as the reverse complement.
TCACAAGCAAAAATTGCGTTATTTTAGGTAGGGCAACTCGATAAATTTGTTGACAACCGTGACGTTAGCATCTTCCCCGTGAAAACTGTTTGACAAGAAACTGACGTCATAGTTGACTGACTTGCCATACCAAAAAATTGCGTGTGTCTGGTTGGCTTTAAAGTTATCCAACTTTTTCAACAAATTTAATAACAATATTAAATATTTTTTTCTGACATATACATTTTATATTTCAGGTAAAAAATTTACTCTTTTAACTTCAAATCGTTTAGCCTATGGCTGGATGGATCGGTCAATAACGAAATTTATTTATTGCACCGTGAATGTTCACTTCAGTTATCAATATGTTAGTGTTGACGAAGTTAAACAAAACAAGTTAGTATATTGTGATTATGTAATTAAAATTATAATTCGCTTTATTTCTGTCCATGTTTTAAAATATTCAAAATGGTCGGAAAACTTGATCGAGAATGCATGAACAAAAAGTTTGAATTGAAGTAATACTAAATTAGAGGGAGCTGCCAAACACTTTAACGCGTAAATGGGGGGTGATACTACTGAAAATTGTTTTCCCCCCTCTTCGAAACAAAAAGAGAAGTAATACATAGTAAAAACACGTCTAAGCGAGATATCGAGATTAAACAAAATCATTAAGCCGATTAAAGCGGAAACATGTAACGCTTTGTCACTTTTATGGACCTGACCTATTCCGTGTTTCTGTCTACCCTGTCTATTCGTGACTCAACTAACATAGTGTGGAACCATAATAATTTGTATGCAGATGAAAGGGGTTGTTGTTGATTTCTCTCGAGATTGATACATAAAATTGAATGGTTGTGTTCATTAGGTTGAGAGTAGCCTATAGGCACACCAAGCTGTATAGTAATGCATACAGTGAATATTAAGTAAGCTAGGTGTAAGTTAACTAATAGGAATCGATCATATTCTACAGATAACTAAGGAAATCAAGCAACATATTTTCAAGTTGATTATTCGTTATATTTCATATGCTACCGCAATGCCATACCATTCTGTACCATACCTAACTTCTTTTGGCAAATTATGAAATAAACTGTTTAGGTTAGTTTAAATTGTTAAGGTTAGTTAACAACATTTTTTCCACAAGAAAAAATTGAGCCTAAATTTAAATCCAATCTAAACTCTTACATAACGTAATACTGATTTCATACTTTGCATAATCCAATGCTGATTTCATATTTTTGTCAGAGTCTAGACATTCTATACAATGCAGATATGGATTATACACATTACCGGTAACTTTTTTTTTCCCGAAACCATAAATTGAGGTTAGCTTTTGTTGGTTCTGAGAAGTTTTATTATTGCATCGTTTGGTTCGCCATAGATGACGTAGGAAACATGTTCGAATATGTTGTTTCAGTCTTGTTACAACACTTACAAAGAAGGGTGGGACGATTGCATACATACGTACAAAAATATGTGTATACATACTCTGCCAATATTGCACTCATAAATTATCACCCCCACTACCCCTCTCTTTTTTTTCCTTTTCACAAAAGTGAAAATATTTTTTGGGGACCGTTTGCAATATTTATATCTCGTTCATAAATCCGCAATGTGGGGGTAGGGATTGAAACTGTGCGCGGTATAGTAGTAAATCATCGGAGAGAGAGAGACCCCCATTCAATGGGAAACTACCTTCTTATCACCTCGTGTCCACGTGTGAAGAGGGATGATGTCACATGATCTATACCCCCACCTACTCTACGCCTTTTCACTTCCCTTTTTTTTTCTCACCCAATATTTCATTCTCGCAACCAATAACGCTATCAAGTGCCAACGCTTTTAGATTAGTAAAGGGATCAGGTTTTTTATTTCTAAAATTTATTATTTTTCGGTAGGGACCAGTGTGTAGGTGGGCGTTGTATTTGTGGGGGAGGAATATTTTTTGTTGTATACTTTTTGTTGTTACTTTGTTCCCTTCTTTGAAGGGATGGTTTATCTGTATAGATGCAATGTATAGGGTAAAAAGTCAATTAATTTTGAAAGAGTGATTCATGGAAACGAGTGATCCGAAATGTATGGTAAACAATTTGTTGAACACTATACTTTAAAATTTTACAACAAATTTGACAACGTGTTCAAATTTGAAGCAGCTTTTGTTGGACCCTAAAAAGCTTATAAAAAATCTGGAAAAAAAAAATCTGGTTCAAAGTTGAACATTATTATTTTTCCTAGTAGTTATTCAAGAAGAGGAGTTAAATTAATGGTAAATGTTTTTATTCGAGGAAAATTGTGTTTAATTCCTGGACTTTAGGAATTTCTGCTCATGATGGGTTGGAAACATTTGTGGGTGTTGAAGATGATGGAAGGATGAGGAAGAATAGCAAAAGGTTCCCCCGCTGAGTCAAACGACTGATTGAATGGCGTAGGAGTTATTTGGACAGCTATTGTTTATTCGGTATGACATGTAAATACAAGGTTCATTAGGGGACGATTCACCAAAATGACTGCGATTTATTGGAAAACACCAACAAGATCGTTTCACCAGCGCGGTTCTTTACACGACGTATGGCGTATCATCCATGTCAAGCTGCTAGAAATCAAAATCTTGAAAATGAACGAAGTTCGTTAAAAATGAATCAAATTGAATATTGATACCAATTTACAACAAAAAATGTGAATATGTTATGTAGTAATATTTTAACGTGGCGTACACATTTTTGTAGCAGAAAAGAGGTGGGCTCAGAGGCGTTCCTTGCGTAACACCTCACAAAATCGCATTATAACAAAATGCTCTAGCCTATAACGATATGCTTTTCCTCGTATAATAGCAAAATTAAAAATAAACAGAACTTGCATAAATCGGCTTTGTACGTACAGTGTACTGATTTTTCGAAATAAAATATTAATTTATTTATGATTGATTTATTATGGTTTGGTTATTTTATGGTTGATTTTTTCGTCTATAACGAACATCTTGAAAAATTTCTCTCGTCTCAATAATTGCCGCATAAATCGAGTTTTCTGCCTTGTTTGTATATGATTTGTGAAAATGATTTAGCTGATTTGTTGGTAGATATGTCGCACCATAGAAAAGAGCCTCGGATGTTTGTCGTCGTCGACGACGACCTTTGCTCATTTTTGGTCGTTTGATGGAGTCAGTTGGAAATTTCGTTTTCCACGGATTCGGGTCGACACGTGATTCGTAACACACGCTCATTAAGGATTCTGTATGTCGTGTTGGTGACTGTCGTCATGGGTCTCCTAATTGCTTCCAATGTTAGCTGATGCTTTCCAATAGAAGCCATGTTTACATTGTGCTTCGGTGACGATTCCGCCAATGCACGTGAAAATGCTCGTTGTTTCACCAAACCTAAATTGCGTGTGCCATTCTTTTGCCCCGATAATGGATTATTTTTCCCTTTTCTTCCCGTTTTCGATATACGTTCCACTACCTTTCTGTTGTTATTGGAAACGCTGTTGTTGATGATGATGATGATGATGAGATATTTTCTTGCGATGAATCGTGATTTAATAAAGACGTGTTCGTAAATGATTAGCGAATAATGTTGACGTTGGAGGTGGGGGGGGGGGTAGAGGCTAAATTGGAAATCTTTTTAGGGAGTAATTATCAAGTGCGAGGTTGAATAGTGTCTTTTGTCAATATGTCGAGGCTTGATTTTATTTCATGTGAGGGGAAAAAAAATGTATTTTCGATCCATGAATTAACGAAGCAAATTAATGAGTGACTAAATTAATGAGATACGTTACCTCGGGTTATCAACATTGTGAAAATAGAATCCTGTGTTGGAATTTGATCTTTCTTGTACAAGTCAGTTTAATCTTACTCGAGATTAATTTCACTTCTTCATCAATACATTTTTTTTGGTAATACTTGATTTATGCGAAAGTTGTGTTCCGTGCAAGCCTCGCATATAACTTGAAAATATATCGCACATATCGAAATTTCAATGAAATGAGAAACTTTTTTTTCAATTCTAATTTCGCATAAAAAGGAATTTATTTTGTCGGTGACCAAAATTTGGATAGATGTTGCATAATAGCGAACTTGTAAGTTAGGATCTCGCATATATCGAGTAGTTTTTTTTTCTTGTTTTTTTTTTGTATTTAATCAAAATTTTTGCAATTTCATCAACCTCCACCATTGATTTTTTCCCAGTCTTTGAAATGTGAATGATGAAGCTCCATTTTTATCACTTTGAATTTTACCATTCATTTATCATTCGCACATCCATGTCAGATATTATATATGACAAAAAAAAAATATGACAATATCGATTATAAAATTATTTTGCTATAAAATGAAATGTTTTGAATCAAATACATAAAGTACACTTCAGTCGATTTTTCGTCAAAAAAACCGACAAAAAGTGAATAACAATAAAAATGTACACACTGTATAAATTATTTGTTCAAAATGAACTTAAAAATATAGTATAGTGAATTTAAAATTTTTAATTTTTATTATACGTACAAGTAACTCTTTATATTTTGGTCGACGTTAAATTTGCTTTAATTTTCATGAATATAAGTTGTTCAAAAGTAATCTGGATTTTGATGATGCAAAAACAATAGATGACTAGCTATTTTAAGTATAAAAAAATCCGGTTTAAATTTAAACACGAATAAATATGTAATATTTATTTAACTAAACGATTAAATTGGTTAATAATTAACTTTAAACTAATATTAAATTATATTTTTGGTTTTATCAAAATTTGTCATATTTTATTTTTATACGCTTTATATTAGCTTCACTTGTGAGTGAGCTGGAAATTAAACGTATACCGCCATCTACAGGCTGTCTAGTCCAATGGACCAAAAATCACATAAAGGGAGAACCGCATAAATCGAAAACAGCATTATGTCCAATAAAATCGCACAAATCGAATCAAAAATTGCAGAAATCGCAAAATGGAATCATTCAAAACTCGCATAAATCGAATATTTACATCAGCAAAATATGTGTTATTTTTATTACTGTATCATCACCTCTAAGCAGATATACTTACTGTATTTACTATAACAAATAAAACCTTGATTACCAATTAATTAGTAAAATGTTTACATGTAATAATGTTAGATTTTTTTTTAGTTTGGCCTAGTTAAATTTTTTTCTTATGGGAAAATATTTTTTATCTCACTCAATACCTTCACGAAATATTTTGCTATAAAAATAGGATGTAAAAAGAGCTGGTTGCTGTGAGTTTTAGTAGTATAGGTGGAAGGGAGAATTTCGGTTGATAGGTGTTGATTACATTTTTTCCCCTTCACTACCCTGAATTGGTTGCTATGTAAACGAGCACTGGGGACTAACAAATATGGCCGTCGAAGCGTGAGGTGCTAGTGTTGCTTATGATTAGAGACGACGACCATGAGATCTAGTTCCTAGTGTGTCATGTGATCAAATAAGCACACGAGAAAGGGTGGGGGGTGTTGTTTGTAAGGGATGCTGTAAAGCTTCTTCCCATCGCTTGTTATTGAGGCTGAATCAATTTTTCCCACGCAATCTCACTATTGATTTCGAGTGGCGACCAAGATGGCTCCACGTGCTTATTGTGTAAATCGCCAAGTTTGGCTAGTTAACAGATATTTCCCATTAATGCTTCTCCCCCCCCCATCTCCCCATTCTCTCTCTCTCTCTCTCTCTCTCGCCAGTTTGATGAGGGACCCCAGCTGGATGAATACATTAGCATTGGAGATAAATCCCGAGGATCTCCCTTCATCACCATCATCATCGCTGTGAACCAAAATGGATGCAGATCAACGGCTGGAGCGTAATCTTCCACAAACGAAACATACAAACCCATTTGGTTTGTTGTATGTAACAATTTCAATAAATTGCGCTTTATGTGACTTTTATATATGCGATTTCGCTATTATGCGACCTAGAACAAATTTGAGCGAGAAAAGCGAACTTTGTACGGTGATGAACGAATGACTGAATGCTCTTGTGCAACTGCTGATTTTTGTTTTTAAAATGTGTACGCTACGTATGGCGTACATGTTGGCTCACACGCTGGAATTGAGTCATGTAGTTCGATTAGTATGTAAGTTCCATTTTATTAAGATTTCATTTTCTTTTCTTTTTATGTGAGATTTTTATTTATCCGAAGAACGTAAAATTTCACATAAATCGAGGAATATGATTGATTACACTAAAAATTAGATTATCCGAAATTCCCCTGTATCCGAATTAGGTAAAATACGTCATTTCAATAAAAAATGGATATATATTATCTAAAAATCATTGACAGTTATGATAGTTCATTGAAAGAATGATTGTAAGTTAATACTGTTCATTAAATGTTCACGTGTCTTAACTTGTACAACGTTGATGGCTTTTCGTAATACCATACCGGGAATATACGTTAAAATTTCGGATTATCCGAATTTTCTTTTATCCGAAATAAACTTTTTTGTTTTAAAACAGTCCAAGAGACCAAAATACATCAGATCAAATTAGACACAAAAACCTGGTTCCATTACATTCGGATAATGGAGTTTGTAGTGCATTTAGATGCTTACGATTATCCGGCACTGAAGTATCCGGGAGTTTCATCATACGGTTGAACATCGATTTTAAAAATGTGGTATTCAAGAGTTCATAAGCGGTTTTTTTTTTCATGCAACCGGCATATCTATTCAACTGACATGTTAATTTTTCACGGATATCTTATTGTAGTTTATTATTTTTTGGTTGATTTTAATTAGAAAGTTGTTTCACTTTAAAAATTGGGCTGTTACGGTTTCTTCATCAAAGCCGAACGCTTATCTGTCTGTCGGTCTGTGTGCGTGGTGGTTGATGTTGAATAAACAAAACTAGCGTTGTTTTGTAAAGAGGGACGTGTATCGTGTTTTGGATATTCGGATTGAAAAGTTTGAATGTCAAACATATACATGTCAAAAGTTAGCAACAGGTGTTTTCACGGTTGGCATTTAATTTGGCGTTGGTAAGCATTGTGATAATTATTAGCTCGGCGCTCGCAGCATGATTTAGCTGGGAGATTTATCCAGCCTTTATTTATACATCAAGGGTTTATATTTATGTTGCACTGTGTACGCAGGGCGACTCAATTAACGTAATTGCTAGAGATTTAAGGGCCGTTAGATCGCTCGTTGAAAATGACGTTCAAATGGTGGCTGCCTAATTTTACACGAGAAGAGAAATTGGTCGTGTCAATTGTGATTTCTTTTACATTATGCACTCATAAACTCATGGTCGCTCAATTCTCTCGCTTTTTTTTATAATTTTTTTTTTTTAATATTTATTTTTTATTTCTTCGATTGATGAGAAGAAAAGATGTTTCTCTGAGTCTTAAAACGTTTTTTTGAATCTTTAAATCGATGATTTAGTCGATATTGCTTTACTCTTAAAGATGATGATGTTTGTGTGTATTTTAAAGTTTAAGAAGTAAATGGGTTAATCGTTTTAAAGAATGGTAGAGAATTTATTTTCTGATGAATTTGTTATACTCAATAATTTAGAAATTTTTTAGGTTTTATTTTAATTACAACTTTTCATTACAAGATTTCATTTAACTTGGCCTAGCGTTTTAAACGGTTTTCAAAAAGTTTCAATGTTTTGAACACCATGGTTTTGAATCATAGATGTCATTTTTTAACAAATTCCGTGCGTCTTAGGTGACTTGAAATTTAGTGCACCTATTAGTTCCGCGTGACCATTGAATCTTATCAAATTTTGAGGGATCATTGTCGTGTAGATTTGGAGCTTTTGGCACGTGAAAAGCTCCAAAGTACTCGTTTTTTTCAGGTAGAGTGTTGCTGATGCTCTGAACCACATGTTCGTTTTACATTGTTGAAAATGAACTCACATACATATGCAGAGTTTTCTACATGTAGTTCACGCACTCATTGTTGAATGTAAAAACACATTCGTCCGAAGAAACACTTAATTACGAAAGGTTGTAATAAAAAAACAAAATTTTTATTTTCAAAAATTAGTTGGGTTTTATTTTTATTTTATTGGTTTTGAATAGTGTTTTGTTTTGTTTTGTTTAGTTTTATGGTGGTGTGTTTTGTTTTATGATGGTTTTTTGTTTGTTTTGAACGGTGGTTTAAAACTCTTTTTCTTCAAATTGTCATCACAAATGTATAATGTTTTTTGTTGTTGGGTTCAATATTTTATAGTTTTAAAAAAAAAAAAGCTTACAAATAAGTAATGTGTACAAAATGTATTTTACGGCTAAAATGTTGAAGTTCTTTAAGTGTGCACTAGAATTATACAGTACTAGAAAACGAAGTCTTTGTTGAGTGGTGAAGATATTCATTTATAAATTGGTCTTTAACACCGTGTAGAGACTATCTTTATCCTATTTTTACCCCGAAGATATTAAGGAGAAGAAGGTGGGGAGTCGTTGAGTTGAGAGAAGAAGTTGGCAAAAGAAGTGTAGGTGAAAAACAGTGTCGACATTCCAACGAGTGAGTTCTTGGACTCGACCGAAAAAGAGTAGGTGTTAGTTAATCCGGGTAGAAGAGTATAGTAGCACCTTTTGGAATTGGGAGTTTTGCAGGGGAACCTTTTCTCTGTCGTGTGAAGGGGGAGGGGTTGACAGGGGATTGAGAAGCGACGAGTGTTCACACCTGATTTGGCGCAGCTTTTGTACTCAGGAGCTCTGACTTGAGACGATAGTGAGCAAATAATTGGATCCGTCGCTCTGGGATTAGCAGCAAAGCGCCACCTGGCAATGTTAGCTGCGAGGCTTAAAAACATATCCTCCCCCCCCCCATCTCTTTTCCCACTATCCCCCTTTTGCTGAGACTAACTTGGCACCGCTTTCTCCTTTCCACCTATTTGCACCCAAAATGTTACACACAGCTATTATAAAGGAAAGGGAGCTCAGGTGGGCTAGCCAGAGTCAAACGTCCTTCTTTCTTCTTATATACCAGACGATAGAGCTGAAGATAAAAGAGTTGGATCACATCTCGTTTAGAACGAGAAAGAGATACTGTATCTTTACTTACTGGTGTTTTTCTTTAAAATTGTTTTCTTTTGGGAGGAGAGTGTAATCGTGGAATGGTCAATGGTTTTAATCTCTTTGGACATTGAAACTGATTGGAAATCAGATATTTTGCAACAAAAAAGATTTTTCAAAGGCGGCTAATTCCACGTTATCTATGGAATTTCACACCAAAGTTATGCGAGTTTCTTGTATTCCATTTTGCGTTTGCTTAGTTTTTAACCTATTCTATTTAACTTACTTCGAGGTTGAAATGGGTTCAACATCTTTGAGCTTTTTTTTTTTGATGACGGCTGTAATTTTGAACATGGGCTGGGGTCGTGGAACATTTCATTGTATCAAATTTAGACGGACCAATGTCCAGTCAATTTTGAGATTTTGTCACACGAAGGGTCTCGAAAAGTGTTTGATGACCTATATTTTAACAATTCAGTATTACAGTTTGATTTCCAAACACAACGAAGCTAATTCTTAGTATGGAAACTCAAACACCAGCAAAAGTGATCAATATGTGGCGATTTTGTTTTTTTAAAATATCGAAATTTAGGTAGCGTTTTGTGTGATGCAAAATGTTGTTTTTGTCCCGGAATTGTCTATACCTCTTGTCAAATTTACGGAAATTTCCATATCTTCGATTTTTTAACCATGAAAGAAAAATTTCAGTTTTATGCGATTCGTGTAATGGTACAAATGGTTGAATCAAAATTGTCATTTCATGCAGATTTCTTTATATGCGATTTTGCGTTTAAGTGTATTTTTTTACAGAAAATATTTAATTTTATTTATTTTATTTTAAATGTCACGTCTCAGGAGACAAAGTACAAATATTCAAACATTTAACAAGTGTTGAAATAATACGTTTTTAAAATGAATACAA
>JAQIWH010007703.1:0-11077 GCA_034695005.1 Cryptops parisi | reverse complement strand
AAAATTTACAATTTGTAATTAAAAACCTGTGTTTTCTATCAAAATTACTTCTTGCGTGAATTCTGGTACACCCTATATGTTTTAATTAAATGCGTTTTTCCGTTTACATGCACTTTAAAAGTAAACTTCGAAGGGGTTCGCCGATTATCGGGATGCTTTACCGTATCGAAGTGTCACAAAGTACTGTATAGCTAAACTTTAACGCCTATGCAAGTCTGACAACACATGTATTATATTCATTGACATATGTAGCGGCTCTGAATAAAAAACGGTACTTTATGGTCATCCGGTCAAGATCCACCGATGGCGCTGTAGCTCGAAGAGTCGAAGGTGAAGTGTTTGATCGATACACTTTGATTGTGGTAAACACTTTCTGCTTTTGATGGCGAGTCACTGGGTTAGATAAGTCCGTTTCGACTTGAGCGTTTGTCTCAAGCCTAACCTAACCCAGTGATCTGTCATGATAACCCAAAAAACATGTTTACCACAATAATCAAAGTATACCACACAGTGATTGATCAAATACTCCACCTTCGAGCTTCAGCGCCATCGGTGACTCTTGGCCAGATAACCGAAAATTACCATAAAAACTACAGTATGTGGTATTGATGAAATTTGGGTTTTTTTCAGCCCAACAACTCCACTTCACAAAAGTGAATTCAAAACGAGTCCCTGATATCGAGATGCTTTACCTCGTCGAGCTATTGTTTACATCCATTTTTATTAATAACTTAGTTGATGCGTGACGTCATTGCTTTTAATTTTTTAAAGGAGCGAACCAAAATCGCCCAAGTTGATTTTTGCGAACAAAATGTTGCTTCGTATCCATGATTTCAATTGCAGTATCGTGGATAATGGCATGGTTGATAATGGTTTCAGTTAGTGATCGATTCACAATTTTGGGTTTGATGAGGTTATTAGCAAAACGCAAACACGTTTCGACACCTAATTGGATGGGAATATCAACACGTCGACAGGTGAAAGTGTTTCTTTTCATAGACAACGAGCCATAACGTTACTATTACCGAGTGGTGGTGTTATAAAAGGGCTTTCAGCACATCACCTGTTTTCCATTCACTGTTGGTAGTGATGCGTATTATTGGCGCTAATCATCGATCATGTGCCAATTGGAAAGGAAATATGACCAAACTATATAAATGGGTGAAAGAGAGGAGAGTGGTGGAATGGAGTCGCGCTTTGCGGTTCAAAACGAGACCTAGAAAGGTTAACCGCAACTTTGCCATTCTTAAGCAAACGGTGTCAATGCTGTGAAACGACGATTTTTCACCGTTGCGCATGCGCTAATAACTCACATGGTTGAGTCCACTAATTAAAATGCCGCCACGATTCAATTTCCGTTTTCAAAACCCGGACGATAAATAATTCACCGACAAGATTAGAGATCTCTCTCTCTCTCTCCCTGTTGAATGAAACTCGCTGACCATCAACGTTGTATTTGGTCCGGGTCACAGCCAATTTAAAGTGATGCAGCTGAAAACTAAAAGTCCCTTATTTTCATCGATCCAACATTGCATCTGCATGACAAGTATAATACGACTCGTGCAATTAAACCAGTGTTTAATAATTCATTCGGCAGGTTTTAATCTAAAGGTTTGGTCATTTTGGTGCGATGAACAAAAGATCAACTTCTGCAAACAGCTCCCAGGGTTTCAATATCGTCTCTAGTTTTCGACCCTAACTTAGATTTGCAATGGGAGGTTAGTCTGCTTGTCAAATGTAGATGTGGTTGGCTTTCAATGACATATTTGTGTTTAAAGTGTGAAGTTCGTTAGAAAAAACCAGCTGACGTGTACATTGTTAAAGGGTGAGATATCCAAGTTTGAGTAGCGCTATATTAATACAAACAAAACAAATAATTAAACAAATAATTACGCATTAATTACGAGGGGATCCGGGCAAAAAGCCAACACACAAAAGCAGAAGGCCGACACACATAAGGCCAACAAGGACATATGGTCGACACAGACATATTTTTTAATTGGCGTAATTCTAAAAAAATATTTATTGATTTATTTATTGGTCGATCTAACTGTCTACATGAAAAAACTAAATTTCATATGTTTTACGAGCCTTTAAAAACGCATGTCTTCAGTACTGTATAGGATAAGCTATTATTTTTTGTGCTGTACTTATTTCCTATTACTATTTTGCTACAATGTACATGCGTGAGTCCGTTATTTTTCGCAAGCAGGCGTAGGCGTCATCGTCACGTGACACCAGATGGAAAAAGGAGATAGCAGTAATTAGTTATCTCTATATCAGTAATTAGTTAGTTTTTTGTAGTATTTCTTTTATTTTTTTTTTTGTGGAATGTGCGTAATTACATTTGTGACTAGGCGGATCTCTAGTTATTCTTTCATGAGTTAGAAAAATAATTGTTTAAGAAATTATTTAAAATATTTGAAAAAATTAAATTCAATGTACATTGTACAGTATAAAAATATTTTGGTATTGCATTATTAATATTAACTAGCGGATCCTTAACGCGTGATGCTGTTAATTAATAACCATTTTTCCGTAAACTTATTTTTTTAGTGTAAAAAATAAGTTTAGTGCAATTTTCGACGGTATTCCAGAAGCATAGTTCTGTGGTACTCAAAATGCTACAACCGAATGTCGACAACTATCAACCTAGCAAAATACTATTAAATATTAACTTGATATACTGTTAGATATTAACTTGACTATTTTTTTCTAACCTTTCTGTGTTGGCCTTTTTGATTTCGGCTTTTTGTCCATAACCCGATTACTAGTATGTCTGTCTGTGCTTCTGTGTCGAACGAGAAAATTTATCATCAGCTAAAATAAGACGAAACAATAAAAACCTACTAAATACATACCGTACAAAAGTGTATCATATCAAAAGTTCAAGGATTTCGCTGTGGCTTTACAGTGAAAATTGTAATTTACGAAAATAAAATACACGAAAATAAAAACGTATCACAGTATCGTTTAAAAGTAATGAAGATGAAGAAGAAGAAGAAATTCGAACTCTGATTTATATTACGTATGCACGGCACGGGCGTTAATAGGTAGGAAATTTGAATTTCAAACAACCTACTTCCCGTGCTATAGCACGGGTAACGCTCTAATATAAAATACAGAATAAATATCACCGTTGAAGTGTAAACTTTACTAGATTACTAGAGGTTCGCCCAGTCACAACTGAGACTACACACATTCCAAAAAATTAAAAAGAAAATACAGTACCTGTACCAGTATTGTAAAATAAATGCATGTAAAATTTATGTACAAAAACATTGCAATTTAACGAATTTCACACATTAACTACCCGGTAGTTATATTTCATGAAATATTAAGTCTCTCCCTGTAATATGACTTAAAATCAGGAATAAATCTTAATTTAATTCACAATGCTATTGTTCTATCATATTATTCTGCATTAGATTTGGTTGTTTGTTGTTTTGTGAACCCTCTTTTCATAGAAAACATGTTGACGTTGTAAATCTTATTTTGGAAGGGGATATCTAGAGTATTGAAGTTAAGAGAAGTAGATTTCATAAAGAGGATTTGGGACATCGATGATAGATTACATTTGTCTGGTAGATTAATCTCTTTTGTGAAATAACGACTTCGCTGACTAGCTTACAGTTGACGTATTGGTTGAGCTTTCATCGTCCATTAGTTACAACGTTTGCCTTTTGCTGTTATTGCTTTTTGCTGTTCTTTTGTAACCAACTTGAATTTTTTTTTATTTATCATTCTTAAACTACAAACAAAATCAACGATTCTATTACAGTTGTTGTTTTTGATGTTGGCTCGATTTTTTTTTCTTTTACTGTTTTGGATTTTCGACTTGGTGTTTTGTGGTCTGGTTCTTAGCCGACCGTAAAGCATGGCAAAGTGCGAGAATAAATCATTTCGAACATAAACTGCAGGTAGCAGTTCTTTTTTTTTAATGGTAGCTTTTTAGCTTATTGTATTTTTAGAATGGTTTTTTCTTCTTTTTTTAGTGGGTTATATATGAGAAAAACTTGGAAATTGCTTAGCTTTTTTTTTTACTGGAGAGTCTGAAATACCACAAATGACTTAACAGTACAAATGACTTAAATACTACAAAATTTACTTACTAGTGAAGTAATTAAATGTTAAATGGTGCTTTGTTTTGTTAGAGTAAACGAATCCCTTACTTTAATTTACAGGCCACTTAAAGTGTGACATTTTTTGGACAAGAAATGCTCAAGTGGTCCAGTTGAAAGTGGGTCAACCGTTTATTTACGTTACAAAAAGCACCTTCAGCGAGTCCAGTTAAACTTCCTTTAATTCTCGCTTTGAGCGCGATTTTCAAATCTTTTTTAAATCTCCTACTGTTTTATTTTTTTGTGATTTCACTTGCCATGGAACTGATTTCGTCCTCTGATTTAGGAATGTCGAACGAATGTTGCGAATTTAAATTAGATTACACAAGGAACGAACGTTGTGAAGCAACATGAGATCACACAGCGAACGAATGTTGCGAAGCAACATGAGATTACACGACGAATGAGATTACACAACGAACGAATGTTTCAAAGCAACATGAGTTTATACAACAACCAAATGTTGCGAAGCAACATGCGATTACACAACGAACGAATGTTGCGAAACAACATGAGATTACACAACGAACGAATGTTGCAAAGCAACATGAGTTTCCACAAATATAAGTTTCTCAACAAGAAGACGACCTATAGAAAGTTATGCTATTAGAGACGATGCTTTCAGTCGCTCAGCGGTCCGGGCTCAAAAAATCTTGTTTTCAGTACTTTATAATAATTGACAAATCTAGCTGCGCTCTTCAAGCGAATGTTTCCATGGCAACGTGATAACAACTTAGTTATTGAATCTATAGCCATAGACTGAGCAGCTTTACATCTATAGCCATTAGCTGATCGGCATCACATGATACGAAACTTTTCAAATTACGAGAACTTACGCACACATGTTTCCACGTGCATAATGGAGAAAAAACAGTGTTGTGTATTTTTTATTAACTGATCTGTATATTAATTGGCCGTACATGATTTGTCGAGCTTCCGGTCTGGACGGGTTTTGGTGAAATTAATGAAATACGTTTTGACGGATGTGTTTCTACTAAATAATAACTTAAATGAGTTACTGTCAGGACCGTGTACAAGGGGAGGATTTTGGGGGGTTATCCCTTCTTTCCCCATATGCGAAACAAATTTTTTGAAAGTACTGTACATAGTGTATTAAATTGTAATTTAGTATACAGGTACTACTGTATGTACTCTAGTATGTACTTTACATGGTGTGAAATACTTAGTTTACTAAAGTATGTTATGAAAAAATAATGTTCATTTGTCAAAACTCTTCCTCCATAACCCCCACCTTTTGAAAATCTTGCACACGTGCCTGGTTAATTACGGTACTTATGTTTGGTAAAAGAAAGTGACTATACCAGAAGTGTACCGGTACTCCATCGATTATTAAGCTATAACTTCGAGGGACGTTCAAAATTGAATAGGAATTTTGTTTGACGTAAGAACGTTTCAGTTAAACTTTCAAACAAAACCCGGTTGAATTTTGACTATCATCGTACGTAGTAGGTAAAAGGTCAAAACTCACGAGCAGTCTTGGCTTCTCCAACATCACCTGGTCAGTCAATTTTGACGTCAATAGTATGTTTGTACCATTAAACAAAACTACTTCGTGATTGGTTAAAGCTCATGATACAAGCTAGGCCCGTGTGCAGGATTTTCAAAAGGAAAGGGTTAGGGGGGGGTGCGGGGTTTAACAAAAGAAATTATTTTTTCATAGCATACTTTAGCACACATTGTATAATCACACTTTGTAAACAACATACTAAAGTACACAGTATACTAAATTACACTTTAGTGTACTTTAGTACACCATGTACAGTACATTAAAAAAATCACGAAGTTCTTTGGTTTTTGACTGACTCCAGGGAAATGGCTGTACGGACGATATCGGAGATACAAGACTGGTCGTGGTCCTTTTCTTCATAGATCACCCTGTATATTGTAGTTTGAAGTATTACAAGAGCATTTCCGATTAATTTTGTAGCTACTATACGAGTAAAAGCGTTATTGTTAATTGTTGGAATTATTAGAGTGGTTTTAAGAGCTTGTTGAACTAATTTACAAGTAGTTTTGCAGTGATACGAAAGCATTTTAATAATTACTTTATTTCTATCAATAAATTTAAGAGTACTGTAGTTTAAGAGCATTAAATGTGCATTAGCGTGCTCAGAGCTTTTCTAATATTAGTCCACGACACTTATATTTAAACAAAAAAAGAAGATTGATTTTTATTACAGCTGCATTTACACGCTTAAAATAAAAAGGGAAATGATCCCATTGAAATTCTATTCACTTTCGCATTTCAGTTTTTTTATAAGTTTATGTTTACTTTAATGTTGGGTATAAATTATATACATAATTGTATGTATATAATTGTATATATATAAATATATGTCCTATCTTCATTTGTTATTTTTTTCTCTCGTTGTTTGCATAGAATTACAAGATGTCATCGCTTGCGACTACGATGAGGTGACATTGGAATGCGACGAAGGTAGCTTCGTGGCTGTCCACGAAGGCAGGTTCACAAATAACGACACTGAAGGTTTAGCTACCTGTTCTCAAAGAGATGAACAAAGTGGTAACACCGCCAACGCTACCACCTGCTCCGAGGACATTCGCGCCTTCGTCAACAATAAGTGAGTAAACAATGGCTCCTTATTATTATTCTTGCTGTTAAGTACATAGTGCTATTCTGTTTATTCTTTTTACGTTCATGTTTGTTGGAGTGTCGAGTTGGCAAAGAGTCAAAAACGTGACTCTGGAAAGTGTTCTCAGGTGTCTCATTTGCAAGTCAAAAAGTTAGGGGTTCGTTGATGTTGAACATAGTTCGCTCACAAACACACCAACAGTGTGTGCGCGCGCATTTGTGTGTGGGTGGTGTTTGTTTTTACTCGTGTTACGTGTTTGCTATCCTAGTATTTACAAATGAGCCAAAGAATTAGGAAAAAAGTTGTTCATTAAGTTAACATCGTTTTTTTTTCTGTGATAACATAGCATAGAGCGATGTAATAGGGCTTTATTGTTCTTGTAACATTAGCAGGTGTATTTGTGAACTCTCCACATTCGCGATTTCGTTATTCGGAAGTTTGAATATCCGAGGTGGATATAATAATCCATCACATTTGCGACCCCTTCACTTTGAAATTACGAGTGTACATAAATACCTGCTATTTGCATTCGTTCCCGGAGGCTTTTCAAATTGTGATTTGTACGAATGGCAAATTAACTTTTTTCTCAAGAAATAATGGTAATTGCATCAATCCGTTCCAGACCACTAACGATTGTTTGTTTGTTTATGTAAGCCTTTATAATATTATAGTACCGGTACTTAATGTATAAAATCATACATAGAAACTATTAAATGTACTGCATCAGTACTGTAAATAAACATACTGGCATAAGTGGCAAGTGGAGAGGAGGAGGAATGCTATTGTTTGGAAGAGTTGTCATCGTTTATAAAACCACCAGGTGATCTTCTGGTGTTTTTCCTCTTCCTCTTGCTTGTTTCTTTGCACTAGTAAATGCTCAGGATTGATACGAATTCCAAGGCAACGTACGAATAGTGATTCGAATTTAGTTGGACGAATATCGAGTTGTACGAATAGCGGGGTTTCACTGTACTGTATACAGTATGCATATAAGTGTTTATACAGTGTACTGTATATATCTACGATGGTCCATCGATGTCAGTCTTGAAAGTGGTGATAAGGACGTCAAAGAGAACTCAAATACCATATCGTCGGCTGTGTAAACCAGCTAACTCCATTTTAACAGGTTTACAGGAGAAGCATCAGGGTCGTACGCAAGGGGAGGGGGGTTTAGGGGAAAATCTCCTTCCATTGAAAAAACAGCGATTATTTTTAGGCTAACATGTTCTGCCTAGGGGCGCAAATGATTCAAATACGGCACTGAATACAAAACATGATTTGGTGAAAAGTGATTTTCTAAAATGGGTGCAGTGAGTTTTGCAGTTGTGATGAAGGCAAATATAAAAAAACAATAATTATATTTAGGGAAAAATGTATTTCATCACAACATTTACACTGCGTTAGGATTCAAATTGGGCTGAACTGGTTTTCTTAGTTGATGCGACCTTACTTTCTCTTTCAAATGGTATTTATTGTTAATCTTAAAATGAGCTAAAATGGAGTAAACAGGTTTACACTTTAATCCGACGATATGGTATCCAATGAATGCAAAGTGTCACGGTTCTCGAGATATCGGCAGTTTGATTATTTTCCCTAATATGTGGTTACTGAAGTTAAGAGTGTAATAAAAACACTAAACAACGCCGTTATGCTTTTGATTGGCATGTAAACAGAGATCTTAGTAATCATTAGCTCGTTAGCTGTGATTGGATGGTTAGGTGGGTGTAATGACGTCAGGAGCTACTTCTCAACAAGACGACATGCGAAGGCAGGGTTCTAATAATCTAGGTTCTAATTCTATATTTGTTTATAGCTGATCGTAAATGTTTTGAGAGTTGTTGACATGGTATATGAGCATACAAACCAGATTAGGTTAGTGTAAAATAAGATCTTTCTAAAATAAGATCTCACAAAACTGAAGATCTTGGATTCAAGATCTTCTTTATTTTTGGGACTGTCCATTAAAAAAACATAAGAACACCTCCTTGGCGATCAATTGCGTGCGATGGATCGCAATAGTTTGCTGGGATATATTTTCCTTGGACCCACGCTATTACAAACTCCACTGCGCGGCTATTCGCGATTCAATTATTTGTTCACTTTTAATAAAGTATTTAAGCATTCCAACTGGCTTACTCCTTGGTCATTGATCTCGCTCCCATGACCACAGTATGTATTTAAGTGAACGGGTGTTAGCATTCTCTACTGATTCCAAGAAACCCTTTCTCAGGATCTTTAATTTTTAATTTTCTTCTATTAAGAGATTCCTCTTAATATTTTCAAGATAACCGTGACACTCTTGCTAAGCGCAACTGTAAAATCGGTATCGCGGATTTATACTGTATTAGTTAGACTCAGCTTCATTTTCTTACTTAGCGTTTACAATACTTCAGTTAGTTCACTATTACTCAACATTACTCCTACCACTGATGAGTTTGGTTCGAACAATACTCTACTTCCACACAGACATACAGCTTTGTAGATGTATATTTTAAATATCAATGTTTCATTAAACCATTTATTGCCTTAAAAAACTCACAGAGGCGGTGGTACTTTATTTATTGCGGGACAGTTAAAAAATTTTTACTTTTCAAAAACGAAAAAAATGGATGAGTTTTTCCCCTAAGTTAAACAGATTGCAAATGATGCGGTTGATTGAGTGCGTATTGGATCCGACGTGTAAGATATTTGGGGATATCCATCAGATTTGGATACATTGCATTGTCACGCAAACCACGAGGGCTGCTCAAATTTCAACTCTCTGGGATAAGTGGAACGTAGCGAAAAGCAGCTCCACGAGTTTGAAACGATCTAGACACGTTACACCAAGAAGGGTCACTCAGACATCCCTGAAATTTTGGTAAATTGCGTTGTAATGCAAACAACGAATGTTTCAACGCTCTAGGATGTGTGGATCAGCGATTCAAAGCGTTGTCACAAAGTTCATTACTCCAAGAAGAGACAATCGGACATCCTTGAAACTTTGATGCACTGCGTTACCATGAAAACTATGGGGAATCCCCAAATTTCAACTCTTTAAGGTGACTAGAATCTAAGGAAATCCTCTGGATCCTACTGACTCAGCGAGGTTGACATGACACCAACCGAAAAATTGGCTCAACGATATTGATCACGTGTGAAGTTAAATAAAGGTGGGTAATAAAAAAACGTAACTAGCAGCTACTTTCAAAGTTACTAGTCACTTTTATGTCCAAAGTAACTTGACTATTCATTAAGTAACTGTAACTGTGTAACTAGTTTTTTAATTTTTTAGCCCCTTGTAGGTGCGGCTAAACAGCGCTTTTTTTGACTTAGATTAGATCATTAAGCTGGGCTGCGCAGTCGAATGGTGGAGTGATGATGTTTGAAAGCCAACGTGATCACAAGTTCGATTCCATATGAGGGTAGCTATTTAATATTGTATTTTATCATTTAATTCAATTTAATCCATAGGTCATTCGAATCTTTTTTCGAATGCACGGACTTATAACTACGGTAGTACATATACAGTAGTTTATCTGATCAAGCAATATTGTTCAGTGCTTGTGAATCCCTCCGAATAAACACAAATCAAACAAATGTATGTTTTTACATGTTTGTTTCAAATTGTTTTAAAATTTAGTTCGCTAACAAAGGAACAGTACCACGCCACGTTATAATGTCGTCCAAAAAACGAAAATTTTTTTTTACTTGTTATACAGCTTTACAAAGTTGAAATGATACAAACTCTGCTTGTTACTTAATCTAGCTTTAAAAATATTTCAGATTTCGCAGAGTTTAGTCCTAGTATACAAGCTGCACGATCAGCTGTACTTGAAACGGTGGTATATAACCGAATTATTAACGTTGTTGGTGCTTTAAAATACATTTTTGTACCACAACACTTATCACTCATTAATTATAAAGAAACAGCGTTATTGATTACGTTGCATGACGACGTAGGTTGTTGTTTTTTTCCACTTTATGCTTTTTTTATTGTAAATGATATAGCTATATGTATACTACTATACTGTTCCATACAAATTTAGAAGTTTTTGGTAGCCTCTGGGAAATCGATTCCAGAACGATATTTAGCCTAATCTCCATGGAGTTTTAAAAAGAAAAAGTCGAGAAAACGAAATTGATGATAGTAATTTCCGTGTTTATGTCAACCCGAATTTATGTTGCCATCAATAAGAGAAAATTGATGAAAGTTTTTAGACGAGTGGTGTTAAAAGAGGAAAAGTGTTATAAAACGCTCAAACCTCAAGCAACCAATTTTTATATGTATGTATGTATGTATGTATGTATATGTGTGTGTATATGTATATGTATATGTATATGTATATGTATATATATGTA
>JAQIWH010007702.1:0-11078 GCA_034695005.1 Cryptops parisi | reverse complement strand
TATCTATTATTTAGTAGTACAGGGTAAAATTATAGAGGAGCAGCACACCTTTTTTGTGATTATTTTCTGAAAAAGCCATCACATTTAGTCAAAATTGAAAATTGGGAACGGAAGAACAGATCATTTGCTTAACAAAAAAAATATATTTCCACTCAAAGAATTTCTTACAATGGTCACTCTTGTTTTCTCACACTAGGCGACCTTGGCGGGTAGCGCCGGACAATATTTCCAAGGTAATTTTTGTATGAAAATAATTTGTATTTCAAAGATTTCTAATTCTACAAGAAATACGTGAATAATCGTAGAACAAAATAATTGCAATTATTTCTTAATATTTTATTTTAATGTGGTTGTAATGCAATTTTTGCCTTCATGTCAGTGGCGGGTAGCGACGGACATTAAAAAGCCATTTGACTTGATAAATACCGCCGTGGCCTTTGAAATAATCATTGTCAATAGTTGGAATTTTCTTAAATATAATCGTCAACCATTTTTTAATGTAGACTCTCGTATAGCTTTTGACTAAAAGTTCTAATATTCGCGTACATTGCTGATGGTAACCGTAGACGCGTCCGCGGTGCGCGATGCCCGGGGCTACCCTCTCGACAAGCTCTCGTTAGAACCTAAATTGCGCTTATTGAGCTGTGAATTTTTTCACTTGAAATTTTAAAATAAGCAGCATGAAGTACCATAACTGAACGACAAAATGATTTTCTATATTATGCTGCTATTTTCTAGAAAATCCTGGAACTAGTAAAGTAACAAGCTAGAAACAGTACTTCGATGTAAAAATGTCATTTTTTGCAAAAAGTGTGGCTTATCATTGTATCACCCGAAGCCCTTCCCATTAAATAAAAAAGTTCACGGACCAACGTATACACCACACAGAGTAGAACAGGAGCAGGTACAGATAAGTACATGCACCCACCCACACACCTGTTCACCACCTCACAGATTCGCAAAATAGCAACATTTTTTAGCATATAACGAGTTTCTGAGATGTGTGCCTCGTGGTATATTAGGAACTCGCGAATTCAGATACATGGAACTCGCATACATAAAAAAAAACGCTGTATATTCAAATAAATATCTATTATTTATTAATATAAATATCTATCCGAATGTATCTACAGAAGAACGTGGTGGAAGAAACAGGAGTACCGAAACAGGAGTAATAATAGTAATACAACCATTGTTGTATTACTATTTACTACTTACATAATGTGAGGCAAATTTAAATTACAACAATAAACTGCATAAACATAAGCTGTAACTAATGAAATAGTGAACTGAAAATTGTAGAAGAATATAAACACAAGGCTTGCCTCTAGACAGGTGAGTCGAAGCAATTATTTTTAGGCGAAACAGAATTAAGCGAAACAGGATTAGGCGAAACGGGGAGCCACGCCAATCACGGGGATTATTTCTAGTTTAAATGATATCCTGTATTCATGAAGAATTATATGGCCACTCAGGTAATATAATTGAAGGGCTTGGTTTAATTAACATGTTTTTCCTTCA
The DNA here is from genome assembly GCA_034695005.1 of Cryptops parisi. NCBI lineage: Eukaryota > Metazoa > Arthropoda > Chilopoda > Scolopendromorpha > Cryptopidae > Cryptops > Cryptops parisi. The sequence continues at coordinate 9,557 of JAQIWH010007702.1, read as the reverse complement.
AAAAATGATCTACAAGCATTTTCGAATTTGTCAGGTGCAAAAAGCCATATAAACATGAGTCTGAAAATGCATACTCATACGTACAACGATTATGAGACAAATAATGCCGTGAATCCACTCTGTGTTATCTCAGAAGAGAAGCATTTCCGGACCAATGTTTATATGGATTTTTACTTTGTTTCGATACGTGGCATCTGTGGATAAAATTTGACAAACCTTTAGGAACACCCTGTATATTAAATAGTTATTTTGATATTAAATATGTAGTAATAGATAAAGACGTTATTAATATCATGACCTTACAACAGAAAAAAAAGAGAAACTAAACAGGAGTGTCCACAATGATGTATGTCGTATGTGTACGGTACTGTAAATTATAAAATGAAGAAAAAAATTGACTTTATGTAATGTATGGATTAATTCACTTAAATTAAAATAACAGGAATGTACCATATATAAATATAAAAAAAAACAAAACTGAAAAACAGGTGAAGTAGTATAAGAAATTTAGTTGCTGGTGATGCTTTCCAATTACAGCATGTAATTTTGATGAACAACTTTGAGTTGCAATTCATGTCAAAAATGTTTTCATAGGTAAATCACATGCAGAATATTCAAGTGGAGTTTTTATAAACAAATTTTTTTTTTTTTTAAAAAAATTCAAATTATATAAAAATAGAAAAAAAAACTTTTTTACCAAATTAATATACGTAGAAAATCACGTTATAAAAAAAACATCCCACTTTTTTCCCCTTAATCTATACCATAGTTTTTACACGGCATCATTATTTTATGATGGTATTAAAATAATGATGTCTATTTAATACAAGGATCACCAGAAACCTACGGATGAAAAAATTTAATCGTGGATACTTTTTTCAAGTGTACAAAAATTTCTAGTAATATTTTTTTAACTTAATAAAATATTCCACTCATATACGACGCAAGGGAGCATACTGTAAACTTAATACTAATAAATGCACACAATGACTCAAATAGTCGTTAGACAATACATGTGACATGACAAGACTTGACCATTGTTTCACGCTTACTTTAGTATATAAGACCAATTGCATGTCTCGGAAACCATAATATCCATTGTTGCACATATACTGTACAAGTATACTGTGTTATACTGTGAAGTACAGGTTAAACCACCCCGCCCTTCCCGGTGGAAGGGTGGTGTTCCACCTTTCTGGTCACCCCCTGTATTATGTAACGTAATAAGTAGCCTATAATACATTCTGTGAAACAAGGAACACATAAAACAAAACTGCATCAAAATCGGTTCGGTGATTCGCATGTTATAAAGACCCATACAACACATTGAAGACTGTGTATTTTATAATAGGGAGAAGTAGTAGAACCTGTGCTAGCACCCGTGATACAGAACGGGTTACCGTGTAATACTGTATAGTTATACACTACAAACTCGATTATCCTAATGTGATGGGACCTATTTTGGATTAGCGAAAATTCGAATAATCCGGAATTTCAAAGTATATGCCCGGTTTAGTATTTAAAACACAACAAAGCGTTGTTAAGTTAAAAAACGTGAACATTTGATGAATAATATGTATGTAGCCTACAGTATTGACGTTTGTTCAAGATATTATCCATAGTTATCGGTAACGTCAATAATGTTTTGTTAATGTATCGATTCTTATATCGAAGTGGCATATTTTACGCAATTCGGCTAAACTGAAATTTCGGATAATCGAGTTTTTAGTATAATACTATGCTGTTACTACATGTATAGTAATATTGCCACGATCTAGTAAAGTACATCGTATGTTCATTATACGATGAACGACCAGAAGAACTGGATATTGAAATAAAATCACAAAAAAAAATGTATTTCATTATCAGATGAACTTCGTTTTTCGCGCCTATTTTCGCGGATTTGCTTTTATGCGGTATGTAAACATAATTCATTTTACATTACAGTATTACTTCTATAATGTTTTCCAATTCATTAAAAAAAATTATACACCATGATAAATAAACATTGCACTGGTATCTTTAAAAATCTATGATGTATGTAAGTTACTCCGCCATTTTTTTCTAAAAAACATTTCCAGTATTTTAACGTAGCATATCTTAAATCTTGAACAAAACATTTTACGGCTTCAGAATCAACAACAAACGAAACAAATCAAACAATCGAATACGTGTAAAACGGCACTCCTGGTTTAACGCGGAAATTCGCTTCACCCGAATCTCTAAAACCAGATCCCTCACGTATAAAAAAGGGGGGAGAGGGCTAACCTAACCTATACCTTAAAAAATCTTTCTTAAAACATCACACACGGCTACTTCTGCTTTATAGAGATTATCTAAAAACCTGAAAAAATGGACAAACCTGAAAAAAAAAAATCCAAAACAAACCCATAGCTTATTATTTAAAACATGCTTTTTAATACTCTTCGTATAGCCTACTGTCATAAACATACTGTATATACATACAGTCGATATTTGATTTATTCGAGTTTTGAGTCATTCCATTTTTTTATTTCCGCAATTTTCATTTATTTATTTATATATGCGATTTTTTATCATTGAACTTGTACGATTTTTGATTCATGCGAAGGACTTATGCGGTTCTCGTTTTATACGTTTTTTTGTGTACATTGGACTATGCAGTATATTCTCATAAACGACTGTAGATCAGTATATTTTCATAAACGACTGTAGATGGCAGCATACGTTCAATTCCCAGCTCACTCACTCACAAGTGAAGCTAATATAAGAGAGTATAAAAAGGTCTTTCTTAGACACGGAAGAAGGGCTTTTCCCTACACCTTTGATGAAAAGCTTGCAATACTGGTATTCAACAGAGACGCTGATGGTGGTGGCATACTAGTAGGTACATGTAGTAAAGATGAGGCAAAGCAAGAGAGGCCAGCAGAGCGCGGTCACGTAGCTCACGCCCAGTCCGTCACGTTGGCCGTAAGTCACGGCATTCGGTGTGGCCATTATTTGGTCGAACGGGCCGCTAATTGGCACGGGGGGGCAACGACGGGCTCGTCCCCGGCAGGAACCGATCGTTCGTCGGCCATCGCCTCACGGTTCCAACCGCGCAGCAGGCCATGCAACCGTACCACCGCCTTTGCTGTCCATCAAAAACTACAGCAGAACCACCAACAAAACCATCGCTGCACTGTACCACCATCAGCGTCTTCTTCGTCTTGCCTCGCACTCCACAGGATATGCCTGCCTGTCTTAGAAAAGAACGATTGGTTTGAGGGAAGAAAAAAACGAATATTAAGTTGCACCCTTGTGCCCCTTTTAAAGAAATTGTTCGTATGAAAATATTAACTTTTCTGAAAAGTTGATGGGGTTGTTGTTGATGCCTTTCTTGAAGAAGAAAGGTACTGGTAGTCTGTTGTTGGTTTTTTTGTGGAAAGTCTTTGGAAAAATCACCATGTCGAATTGTATGCACTGTAAATTTTCAAGATGGAAGGATGCGTTTGTTTTTCTGTAAACGAAAGATCATTTGGGGGGCTATGGTAAAGTGCTACATAACAGTTATCTGTAATCCATTGGGTTCATTTTAATTGCTAAAGATTTTGGGTAGGTGAAATTCAACAAAAAGCGCCAAACATGATACAATATTATAAATAAAGGATTTTAAAATGATGTGTTTTTCGAGTTTACAACCTCATCATCCCTGAAAACACGTGGAAATGTATTTTTAGTTGAAATGTGTTGAGTGTTTATTTGAATGGATTTATACTCAATGAATGGTTACTCGCTCACAAACTGTAGGTAGTAAATCATACTGTACATAAAATAAATTCATTTATCTTTGTGTAGGCTACAACGATGTGTGGTGGCGGTTTACAGTGCAGGTATATCGTCATTCGTCAGCAACATTTTTCGAGAAAAAAAAAGCCTTTGTGTGACAAAATTTCAGAATTGACTGAACAACGACAAGTCTAAATTTGATACAACAAACATCTGACAACCCCAGCAAATGTTTAAAATTTTAGCTTTGTAGGTCATAGGAAATCTATCAAAAAAAAAAAAAAAAAAAGAGCTCAACAATGTTGAACCATTTCAACCTCAGAATAATTTGAATAAAAAAGGTTTAAAAAACATGAGCTCACTTTTTGAATGAATGGTATGCATGTAGTGCATTATTGCGTTTGCTATTGTTGAAATCCATAAAGTGATAAACATTCAAAAACAAACACAAATGTTTTTCTTACTAACTACCGGTACCTATAACTATAACTACTGTAAGTAACTGCCTTCGTCACTACCACTTTGCACATCGTACATTCAAAAGTGACGTTAAAGAAAAAATGGATAAAAACACATTTGCCAATGATTAACACTGATAGCACCAAAAAAGAAAACCAAGTGTGGCTATAATTTTTTGAAAACATTAATTGCTCTTAACATATTGTGAACGCATTGTGAACGTAAACGTATGTCAAAACTTCTATATCATTTCACACAGAAAGTTCTTTGGGCAATTGTATTACATCAAACTGTATGACGAAAAACTGAAACCACATGGTCTTTTTTCGACACTGCTCTAAATATTATGCAACGCATTCTATGTAAAGTAATTTTAATATAATAGCCTACTGCCTACTTATGAAGTACAAACGAACAGAGTTTAAGCTGAAATTTCAGAAAGTATAAACCAAAGTGTATTCAGCAATAGCTAAACCATGATTATTTGTTTCATAACTACATCAGTTTCAAAAGCCCCACGCAAACAATTTACGTAAAAAAAAACGTATTCATTCTCAAATAACCAACAAACACTAAATCTGACATGTACAATAATAAGCCATCTACTATATTAACTATGACAGGATTTCCGTAGGAGTAGAAATACTTGCAAAACAGTGAGATCACGTTTAACTTCTCCGACATGTAAAGAAGCTGTGTACAAGCTTCACATCTCGGCACCTAATCTCCCCAAAAACCTCTGAAAATACAAACATTGTGACAGTGCAAATGGAGTTGTTTATTTGATTTCGGTTTTCCTGTGACATACAAACAATGCCACTCTTGTCCTTTCTGTGCAGGCTCAAGTGGTTGGGGCCAAAAAGGTGCCCATGGGCAAACACCTGGTCATATAAGGTGAGAAGGCACTGCCCAAAAAATCTACATTTACAGGTGTTGGAGACCACCATGACGATGACGATGGTAGTCATGATGATAATGTTGAAGATGAGTGTGTTGAAGTTACCAAATGCGAATTCTTCATGTTGCTCGTTATCCGTCGAATCGTGAGCAAAGGATTAATTTAACAACATGTGGGCTCCTGAACAGAAACCACTACGAGTTTTCATAGAACAATGTGAATAAATTCTCATTTTCAACACTAAAAAAAAAAATTATATGCAAAAAAAAAAATTAACACTATAAAGTCGTGTTAACTTTTGAGTGAAAAACATCAGGTATCATGAGAGAACGAGGAAAATTTTTTCAAAAAAAAACAAACCAAACACCACTTGGTGAAAAACGCATTAAACTGGATTGAACCACCATAGCAAAATCATTATCATTAAGCGAGCAATAACTTTTGTTTTTCCACCTTACAAATAGGAGGAGGGAGAGGGGGGAGAGTCCCCTCAGAATTAATTAAAAGGTGATAAAAACAACCCGAGTTTGCTGATTGCATCATTAATAAACACAAACTGATTGGAAAATGTTTATCCTCCGAGCAAAGTTCTTGGTATCGAGTTCAACCAATAGAAAGAAGAAAACAAATTGATGTATGCGGATAGTCGTAAAGCTATTTCACTTTAATTAGAACCAAATGTCTGTTTGCGTAAGATGTTCGGAAGTGATGAAAGCATGCAACCCAAAAAAATATATATATATTAAATTAAACAAAAAATGGAGAGTGGAACCCTCATTTCTCAGTCGCCAATCTTCTAGTACGTAAGTAGTGGTGGTAGTAATAATTACCCAAAACTAATTTTCGTCAACGAGCTGCTGCTACTAAGGTATTCTCGCGCTGTTCTGGCTTAGCCCCAATGAATAATGCTAATTGATATTAGTCCATTGAGAAGCAGAAAGCGATTTCTCATTAACCAAATGAAGCTAAAAGCGAAAGAGGCGAGCCGAGTTGGAAAAACTCTTGTAGCAATTTTCGAAATCGAAATCGAAAAACACCTAACGTGAAAAAAACAAAAAACAAAGAACGAAAAACAAATTGCAAAAATTCTTACCATATGACAAAGATCCTAATTTAGCATCGTGTGCGATGTATCGAGTTAAATGATAATGATTTTTCAAACGCTTTAATTTGAAGATAAAAAAACATCAGAAGGATCACATTTTTTGTTCACCTATGTCTTCAAATCTTTTCTGTTTAAATGTGTATTTCTAATTATAATAATGTTTCAAAAATGCTAATCTATCTAATAATACTGCAGCGAGCTCCTCCGCCTTTTCCTTTTCACCAGCTACGGTATAGCGCCACCGCACCATGTTTGAAAATGCCGAAACTTATACCAAAATCGATACTTTAACTGTAATTGCGAAGCAACATGAGTTAAAACAATGAGTTGCATAAATAAAAACAAACAAAAAACTTTCCGGTCATTTTTGACGGGCTATTCAGAAGGGTACGTGGATATTAAAGTGTGATACCCGCAAACATAGTTAAACAGCAAACAAGAGACAAAAGCAAGAAAATACAGGATGTCCACAATGAAATCTCAACATTTGGAAATTCCATTATTTTTTCATATCATGTTATACAAATTTATTCTTGGTGAAACGAAAGCAGAAACTCAAGTTTATGTAGGAATTTTGTTGGCGTGTCAGAGCCACAGTGGCGCTGCAGTCAGTTATTTTCCAAACTGATGACTTTGGGCGACCATACCAAGCACATGCGATGATTCGTGAAAAAGTGCATGACGTTTTTCTTTTCCTTCATATCTGTTCGAAAAATTTCGAACAATGAAAACAACTTTAAATATGAGACATTCTAACCCTAAAATTTTAAAATGTTTCTAAACATTTTTCGACATAAAAAAATTTTGCAGAACACATGGCGTGAGTTAGACTGCGGCTTAGACATTCTTTGCGCTACCAGAGGCGCCCACGTAAAGGTGCATTGACGTGGTATTTTTTTTTATAAAACTGTAGTATATTTACAGCTCAGTTCCATATTTAGTTATTAGAAGTAGACCCGTGTGGTAGCACGGGGACACGAGATAATAAATTAGTACAAACTTTAGATCCATAACTACAAACTATTTGTACTTTTCACGTTAACCAACCAACTCCATCAAGTAACAGGATGCTACATTTATGACTGATTTCGATTTTAACAACCACCAATAACAGCTGACTTAAAGGATTCTGAGCGACGGGCGGGTTTAGAGCGTCCACCAAACATACACCACAGACCTGGGCTAATATTATTAATGGTTATAATTATACGTATTTTCCTTCAAACTGTATGTGATTAAAAAAATGTTTCGATTTCATTGTGAACACCCTGTACTTGTATACATAAACTACGTATACGGTATGTCGTTAATGTTCCATACAGACTCCTGGGGGGAGGGGGATTACAAAATATTACGGTGTACTATAGTTTCAGTCGGATATCGAGATCCTGGATCAAGAAAAATGTACGAAAATCTCGAAAGTACAATTTAAAATCAGTGGACTCGTATATTTATTCCTCATCATACACATACAGATCCTCCATTTATGCGCTGCATAAATCGAAAATTCATATGCAGTAAGATCTTCAGCTTTAAGTCGTTCGTGCACAACCACACAAACTCGCATAATGACGAAATTATTGTTGCCTATATCGAAGCGTCGAGAGAGATTCATCTCATCGCATAGTATTGAAAATCGAGTTTTTAACAAACTCGCACAAATCGAGTTTTCTGGTTTCCTGTATTCTTAATATTAAAAATGTATTGTTTCACGGGGTGTTGAGATTAAATCTATTTCACCGGGTGAAAGATGGGACAATAATAATGATAATAATTTCCTGTCCCGGGGACACACGCATCTATTGCACAATCCAAAAGATAATACTTCTCACCTTCTCGGTGGTTAGCCTCCAAAGTGTGTCTACTCTTCTACCGTAATAATATAAAAATGAAGTGGTTTTTGGGCCTCCGGAGGAGCAAGCCTAGCGTGGGAGGAACTGTGGTGAGGGCTCGTGTCAATTAATCAATCGATGTTCACTCCTCTAGTTCAACGCGGACCATTCATTACGATTGTTCTCGTACAACCTTTCATGGAACGAATGAACTACGTGATTAGCGATTACGTAGCATTTCTTCTGGGGAAAAACGGTCAAAAACTTTTAAAATCACAAAAGATTAAAAAACTCAAAAAGAAAAAAAGGGTGATTCACATTGGTACTGTATTGAGGATAGAATGGTGTTATCTCGATAGAGTCTGACCTATACGGAAAAAACAACTTGTGATTCGTCGACACCGATAAAAACGTGCAGTTTAAGTGAAATGTATAAACAACAACAACTGAAGAAAAAAAACAGATTAGCAGAATAAATCTTAAAAATAAATTCTAAGATGCTTCTGTAGGAAGTTCTTACCTATCCTACCTACCATCGAGCTAACACGTATTTCATGGTTGTTTTTTTTAATGCGGAAACGAATAAATATACCAAATATGAAGCTGATAATCCTGTATCTCACTTTAAAGTAAGAAAAAAAAAACAAGCCAAAAAATAAAACAGTATATCAATTAAAAATGCGAAAATAAAACAAAACAAAAACCGATGAAAACCATAAATAAATTAGAACCTAACTTGTTCCCAATCAATATTTTTAGAATATCACACTTTGCTTCATTGTATCTACGTCAGTTAGAGTTGTATAAATAATTTGGGGGTAATTTCCGATTAGCTGAGAGAAAACGTTTGTGGCGCTACTTTCTTGTACATGGGTTCGATTACAAGGTTCGTTAGGTTAGTTAAACCACGATTTAATTAAGCAATAAGTATCCATTAAGTATGTTTTAAACCTCTTTTATTTAACTTACTCTGAGGTCGAACTTGTTCAACATCTTTGAGTTCTTTTTTAGTAGGTTCCCGATGAAATACAGAGCTGAAATTTTGAACATAAGCTAGGGCCGTGTAACATTTTGTTGTATCAAATTTAGACGGAATCTCATTAAAATTTAGACGGTCCAGTCAATTTTAAAATTTTATCATACGAAGAGTCCATTTTTCCTCGAAAAGTGTTTGCTGACGATATACCTACATTTCACGCCACTCCACGCCACTAAGCACACAAAGATAAATACTTTTTTTTTCTAATACTGTATATAATTTACTACCTACTTATAGTGTCCTACCTCATTACGTGATCAGTCATTCATTGTTGAAAGTATAAAACCGATCCATCCAAATAAACACTTAACCTATTTCAGCCAAAAAGTATATTTTCACTGGTTTGTTTCAGTAATTACGAGGTTGTAAAAGAGGTTATCAAAAACGCAGTTTTTTTTTTAAATTACTTGTTATTTAACTAACGTAAATTCGGCCCTCGAATCAATAACTCGAGTACAAGCAAATAGCACCACAAAC
>JAQIWH010007701.1:0-11080 GCA_034695005.1 Cryptops parisi | reverse complement strand
CATTAACAAATTTAAAAGAATTTATAGTTCTGCCTGTATCTTGGCGCCTAAAAGAATCATTAAAACAATGTAGAGGACGATGTGTAGTTTTAGCTTTCCTAGTTTTAGTTTAACAGGTTACTATACTACTTTGATCGTTTATTTTTTTTTTATGTCTTAAATAGTTGATCGTGGTCAATAGTTGGTCGTGTGTGTGTGATTGTAAATGAAAAAAAGAGTTGATTTTTTGTATTATAGATATAAGCTACTTGACATAGGAGTATATCACTACAAGTAACGGAATGAAAGACTGCTAATCAACTAATAATAATAATAACCCCTCACCCCCTCTATCGGTCAGTAATTTTGGCCTGCTGAACCCGTACTGGAGGTCTTCTACGGGCATAAGTTGGTTAAATGCAAAAACAAAGTGAAATAATAATAATTTCTTTAATTTATTCTTTTTACTCGGTCAAGATGACCAAACAAACCTATGGTCGGTCTGACGTCGTGAGTCTGCTACACACTTCAGTTTAGGAGCCTCGCCTTTCAGTGACTTACAACAATAAATTACGCTTTTTTATTTCGATGGTCACGAAAAACTCCATTATGTACAAAATACAGACCCCTTCGAATTTCAACACTCACTAGGCAATAAAAGAAAATAAATTCCTTCATTTCTCAATAATACTGTACATGAAGACAACTATTTATTTATTTATTTATAACAGTCACTTCCTTACGATACTTATTAAGATTTCTCTTCCAATACTGTACGTATAAGAAAACTTACAAATATATCTCAAAATATCAACCAAAATATCAATGATAAATAACCAATGCGATAAAAAGATTTTTCAGTTTGTAAATCACTTAACTTGTCTGTTTTTAATTCTCCCTTTGTTATAGTACGTGGTAGTTTATTATTTATTTATTTATTTATTTTGTATTCGTGCAATGTGCTTGGAATAGGTCTTTCCCACGACTGTATGTTCCTTGTTGTTTCGTTGGTTCCTTGGATCGTGAAAATTCCCCCGTCATTATTGATGGACATACAGATGATAAAATAATAGTATGTATAATATATATAAATAAATAATAATATATATGCCAATCCCCATTTCCACTGTCTTTTGGTCACCCAGACCGAGTTAATAAAATAAATAATAATAGACGTACAGTATATCGCTTCTTCATTCATTCAGTCATTTAAGTTGATAGCAAAATAAATAAAATAACTAACAAAAATCAGTTTATCCAAATAATTTTTAGCCACTACGCACTGCGGAACGTAATGCCTTTTTCTTGACCTTAAAAAAATCGTAGCCTATCAAGTACTTCAACTCAATGTTCAAAAGTGTTTTCATTTCAAAATGATTCATTTTTGGTTGTTTTCTTCTTGTTATTATAGTAGCTTTTTGTGTAAAACCTTTTCTTGTACTAACTATGATCATCGTTTGTGTCTCTATGGGACGAATAAATTTAAAATATAAAATAAAACTTGTATTTTCTGTTTTTATTGTCTGTCCGTCCTCTTTTGTTTTGTTTAATTGTATCGTGTGTATATATTGACCATCAAGGTCAAATAAAAATAATTAAACAAATTAAATCTAAATTCTCTATCTGTAACTACTATATATAATAATATATATATATATATACTATACTATACTATATATACTATATATATATATAATTAATTAATTACCGGTACCCAGATCTCTGTCTGCAACGTTTTTTGTTGACACTCACGTTGTTATAGTGAATCCCCATAGCAACGTGAGAGTGAGCAACAAACGTGGCCTACGTGAGGGAGTAAACAAAGCTAATGAGAGCGAGTAAACATGGTAGTGGTACACAAATTGTAGACGAATGTTGCGAGGCAACATGGGGTTTAGTTTTAAACTCTCCTTTGTCACCAGAAACAACCACGGGGTTTATTTCCAGTTGTAAAGATAAGAATTTTAATGTAAGAGTCGGCTACTTGTATTCATTTCAAATCTACATAACAAATCTCAAATCTACATAACAGTGTATTATTATCGTTTCTGGATACACTGTTATGGATAATGTTATTATTAGCTCTTTTTGTAATAATAGCTGTTAGAAACAGAATATTTTTATTTATTTGTTCATTTTAGAGTTGAACAGTCCAAAGGAACAGAGATACACAAAACATGATGGACAAATGGTTAAAAATTAAGAAAAATTAAAAATAAATCAAAAACAATGGTTGATATGTTTAAAAAGAAGTGTATCGAATTTTTTGTAGAACGATTGAGTAGTGAGAGTCATTTTTAAAAGAACACATCCCAAACGGGATAAAACAAAGTTTATCCAAGTCCATGTTTAAATAATCTATTTTTAAAATGTTTACAAGTTGGCATACACATTTGAAAGTTATGGTTCGAAGTGGTGTAGGAAGGGAGTTCCAAGATGTAATTGCGTTGATTGGAAATCTACAATCCTTCGAATACCCGTTGGTAAAAGGTTCCATTTTTGGAAGGTATTTAGAGGAAAGCGTTTGTGGGGGTAATTTCAGAGTTGGTTGAAAACAAATTTGAACCAAGTAGACTCACGTGCATTGCTTTTTTTGTTGAAGAATGCAGAATAATAATGAAGGGGATGAGAGGAGTTCAACAGCATGCGGGGGACTTCCTTAAGTCTGGTGATTAGTATTATTATTTTGTCCCTATGAAATGTTACATTGTGTTTTTGTTTTTTTTTATTATTACGTCCCATAATAAGGACAATACAAAAAATACAGTACAGAGTTTTTGTTAAGTAACGAAATTATTTCCTTGAATAATATTATACGTAGTACGTAACAATTTTTTAAAGTGAAAATAATCCGTTAAACAAGTCTCTTGATTACACAAAATAGAAATTTTCCTGAGCCGAAAGGGCAGTGTATTCCATACGGAGAAGGTATTGTAAGTTTAATTCAACTGTCTTTCATGTGCCTTGGATGCCTTAAAATCAATCAAGAACAAACTCGGATCAAAACGAACAAAAAGAAAAACTACAGCAATTGATCTCAAACCGATTCGCTCCCATCCGCCTCACCCAGTGATTTGTTTTATACTACTAGGGTCTCACTTGGCGCAATTTGGAATAAATCGTAGAATGAATAAATAAATAAATAAATAAACAAAATAAAGAAGCGCACCACTTCCTCTCGGTGGTCGACGGCGAAAAAACAACAACAAAAAGAAAGCAAAAACAAATAAAAAACGATGAAAGATTTCGATGAACAACCGTAACAATAGGTGAGAAGGGGCAGCAAAGGCCACGGGGACGGATGCGTTCATCGCCGCAGAGCCAACACCAACGCTTCGCGGCCGAACAAACTGCCGCCGCTCGTTCGAAAATCGTGCGTGCGTGACGACGCAACCTAACTTTAGAGCGCAAGAAGCAACACAACACGGTAACTGCCCGCAACTTTTTTCTTCCGAGTTCACTGGCTCGTGATTTATGAACTCGTGCTACGCGTCAAAAACGCAACGAGTAACGAACGAGGGGAGGAAAAAAAGGCACGCCTTAGCAAGTCCCCTATTATAGAAAAAGTACGTGAATAAATACTGCACCACCCTCCGATGAGCGTTCCCTGGCCAAATTCACAGCGAAACGGAGTAGAAATGGAAGACGACCCCAAGAGCGTGTGCGTGAGAATTCGTTTCAACCACGACACGGAGTGTTGGAAAAAACCAACGATTCCTTCCTCCAAGACAAAACAGAACGGCGTATCTCGTGAGCAGCACGGAAGGCTCACTTCCACGGCGTTTCATCGATTAGGCCTAGGAACCCGCTCGTAGGGTTCGGGGCCGAAGGACTGGTTGACAGCTCCGTCGAATTAAAACTCAATCAAGAATAAATGAGAACGATAATGTTTACGAAAGAACATATTTGCCCTCCGACGCGACGGTTCCTTTTCTCTCCGCTTTTTCTGGAAAATGAAGCGCTTTGCGGTGGTTAATCGTTGTTATTTTTATTCACTACCCCGTAGAACGGGGTGTGTAGAGGCAAACCTTGTGTTTATACCTATTCTTCTTTTATAATTTTTAGTTTTCTATCTCATTAGTTATTACAGCTTATGTTCATTGTTGTAATTTAAATTTGCCTTAGGTTACGCAGTTGATTGTTGCATTACTTACTACTCTTATGCCGATAAATCTGGGTGAATAGTTCGTCCCGCTGGGACAAACAAGTACAACAGATTATGGGATCATGAACAATATGTTTCTTGAAACAAATTTTCGTACATTTAAACATGTAAACGCACATGACAGCAAGATTTTCTGCACTTATTCTTTCTTCGTGCCTTTTCCCTGAGCGAAGAAACTAGTGTGACGATCGATGGCGTCTACTCAGTGAGTAAAAGTGACCATTTTTTTCTAAACAGTTCGAATCGGCCCAAAAGGGGGCCAATGACCATTCTCCCTCCCTCCCCTCGTCACAGACACTCGGTATGAATCCCGCAACAACTGGCAGTTGGTGCGCCTCAGAAATCCCGCAACAACACAAAATCGGCCAGCAAAGTTTTTGCTTTTACTCACGATAGAAGAAAACAAAAAATGACATCTAGCTATAATAGTCGGTCCATCAGCACGAATACGAGCAACTGGCTTCGCTTAGCCCCTAAGGTTTTTCCAAACGATGGCGGCTTCTTCGCAACGGCTGGCACAAATGCGAGCGAGCGAGCGAGCGATCGATCCAAGTGGCTTCGTTACCGCGCGCGATACGTAGCCTGTCTTGCTCCCACCAAGAAAGCGAGATCAGGAAATCGAGAACAGTGGCTCTTGGTCCCGTCCCACATGTTTTGCAAAAGGCTCAACAACGCAAACGTCTAGCACGTCTGGTTTCGTTCCGAAAGAACAGCTAATAAGCGATCGATGACACGGTGCGACTCGAGTTGGCTTCTTACGTCGAAGACAACGAACAGCGGGTACGATGGTTAAAAATTTCCTAAATGCTACTTGCCTATAGGACTGTCGAATGAAATAAAAACGAGACGGAAACGTGGTTCGCTACATTGCGTCCTAAACGTGAGGAAGTGAAAATACGATATGAAGAATCTGCCCCGTCAACGAAGCCCTATGGCATACGCCGACGAAGCACAACAATAAAACAGCCAACTCTTTGTTGGGTCGACAGCCGGGTGAATAAAAGCTAAAAGGTTTCACGTTGCGTTGGTTTTTATTTTTAAAGACCGCCGCTCATGAGCAGCCACTATAATAGAAATGGTCCGAACGATGACGACCAACACACGTACGGTAAATAGACCTGACCAAGACCGAGTGGACTTGGTTTGGCCGTCGTTCCAAATTACCACGTTATTATCGTTCTGTCGTCGTCGTATTGACGAGGGGGCTGTACCGTCCCTCGCGGGGGTTGACCCAATTTATTTTCTATTCTACAGACCAAGCTGGTGTTTAAAGGGCGCGCCAAGACACAGCCCAACGTGGACGGAAAAGACAACTATTAACAGTTCGTGTGAATAAATAACAATGACAAAGTAGTTAGTTAGTTAGTGGTAATAGGAAGAGAGGACTAATTTGCGTCCTCTCGGATGTGTGCTTATAAAAACGTTAAAGGGAAACCTGCTCTGATCAGATGAATCAATCAATTTGAAAGGTGATGTAGATCGGAGATGTGCCATATTGTTAGGATGGATGAAATTTATAGCGATCAAGTGGTTGCTTTTTCATTAGATTAGAGAAAAGTGTTTTCCAAACACATCATGTTTAGTTATTCATATTTTTATTGAATCAATTGACTAATTTATTCATGACGTATATCTTTATGTTGCATTGTCTCTTCGGGACGCATTTTTACTAAATAAGTCAGACTTGTTATTGTCGACATTTTTGCAGTAATCGACGCGTGGGAGAAAAAGTTGAAGAGAAGTGACCATTTGAAATAAACGAGCATTCCGATTGTCAACGGGGAGTGTTTCGATCCTAATTTTGATGAAGCTTTTTTCAATCACATTAACAGTAGTTGATTGTCAAATAAAAAAATCCACAGCGTCTAGTTCACCTTCCGAGTCATCTTGCCGCGTGTCGCGTGAAGAAGAAGATTAAGCAGCGAGAAAAGTTCCGAGACAAGTCTTTTCAAGGGACAGCCACCCGAAGCGAACGATTGCAACGGACACGTGAGTGAGTGAGTGGACGAGTTCGCCGGCTAGCCTCCTCTCCGTCCGTTGCACGGTGCTCACCAACACCAACGTCACCCGACGAATCGTGTTTAACGCCAGTCGAATTTGTCCCAAATGCCGCAGCTGGGTCCAGTTCCGATACCAACTGACGACCATCCCGTTCGATTCTTCGTTCACATCCGCCGCTAACAATGAACGGAGCATCGAACGAGCCTCTGTTTTTTTGTCAAGTTGATTAAGTCAGTGTTATTATTATGTTTTTGTAGGCGGAAGGGTGTGACTCACATTTGGCACTTTAAAAATTCTAAGATGCCGCAAAAAATGTTCTTTGTTTTCTTCTCCTCGCCCACTTCCTGTTCGAATACGAACGAAGCGATCGTTCGATACGAGAGGGTTTTTTTCTGGCTCTAGCCACTGTCGTTCGGGAAGAGGGGGGGGGGAGAATCTCCGCTTTCCTCGTGTTCGCGTCCACCCCCTCCCCCGGGCCAAAGGTGCTAACGAAGGTGGTGGTGTCATTGAAAAACAAGAGCGTGCAGGAAACAGGAAATGGCAGCGTCCGAGGGCTCATCATCGCAAGGTGATTAAGGAAGCTGCTCGGACAAAACGAGCGCACCAGCCAGATCGAGTAAAACAAGAAGACATCCCTGAGAATATTAATGAAGGTCGCAATGGCGGTCAAACAAAAACTCACATCAACAACTTTGATTCTCGTTCAATCACTCCGAGACGGGAGTTGGTGTCTTAACAAGGGGGAATACGAGACGACAGACGATGAGAGGGCCAACTCGGTTCGGTCGAACCGATCGGCCCCGATCACTCGATCGATCGATCGACCGACCGACCGACCGACCGACCGCGACGACAGCTGTGTAGGCCTAACGGTGCCAACACGAACCCACCCGCCCTCGAAAGAAACCCCGACAAAGGCCACGAGGCCGAGTGTCCTACCTGCGCGGAGTCGTAGTCCCAGTCGCCCGTGAGCGAGGTGGCGGCGGCCCACGACGGCGGCGAGCGGGCCGGAGGCGGCCAGCGTTCCTCCACGGCGGGCTTCGACGGGCCCCTCAGGGCCGTCGCCTCATCGTCCCAAGTTCGCCGACGTGGAGAGGACGACGACGGTGGTGCGACGGTGGAAAGCTCCCCCACGGCTGAAAACACAAAACACGCACAAACGTCACCTTGTAACACGAGGCTCCAGCCTCGACGTGGCCGGCATCCGGTCGCCTCCCCGAGCGGCGGGTCGTCACCGGGCGGCGACCGAACGCCGTCGCTTTCGCGGCAAGGCTTGCCGCTCGATTTGGCGCGCGGGGATCGCGACGAGGCGGCGGGGCGATTCGAAACGGAGTCGCGGTGGACAGTCACCCGACCGATGGCGGCCGTCGAGCGACTCCCTCGCGACCGAACCCAGTCGGTGGCCCCTCGGCACCTCGACGCGGTTTCGCCTCCCTTCCCCGTGGTAGTGGGATGTTTTACCTGCGAGGAACGTCAATTCACCGCGTGCTGTTGGTCGTCTCGTGTCGAGCAGGGCGAGTGCGGCTGCCGCGATTACGTTTCGGTTCGTCCCAAGCGCGAGCCGGTGCTGGCTGCTGCTGCTCCTGCTGCTGCTACTACTACTGCTGCTCCTGCTGCCACTCTAGCTAGCTCGTGCTACGACGGCGCGTCGTCGTCGTCGTCCGCCCGGGAGGGATGCGCGGCCGTCCGACCGTCGAGGCACAACCAGCAGCGAGCGAGCGTCGGTGGCGGCGCGCGAGAAGCGTGGCAGCCAACGACAGCCAATCAGCGACGTCGTCGTTTTCACTCGCCTGACCGACAGACGGACAAGCGCCCGCGAGCGAACCATGCCGCCATCCGAAACCGAGCGCGGCAACGACGGCCTCGTTTTTCACCCGCCTACGCCCGACCACCACCACCCCACCCGAGCCGGACACGCTCTTCCGGGAGCCGGCCCGATCGTTTTCCCCTTCGAGACACCTACCTCCCCCCCCCCCGAAAAAAATAATAGACGACGAGTGGGATCTCGTTGTTTGGACGTAATATAGTATCTCGCTATCGCGTTATATTCTACATCAGCGATAACGACTTTTACAACTCGTGAACGACGTATCGCACCTTAAGAGGAGTCTTAGGAATCATCGACCACAAGTTATTCGTCAATTCAAAAAAAGTTTTACTTAATCCCCTCCCCCCCATTCTGTTTAAGTACTTATAATCTCTTCAATAGGTTTTTATTCCCCATCACTTTTATCAAATCCATATGGGCTATAGAAATAAAATTCTTTTTCATGGAAATGGATGATTTTATTTTTGTAGGAAAACATCTTTTCGGAAATTACCTGTTCGGACGATTGATTGGAATCGTCCGAAAAGGTGAGGCGAATCTTCTCGGACGAATAATTCGTTTACTGGAATGAACTACCCACTTCAATTACGACCATTTCCATCCTTTGTAAAAAACAAACAATGTTTATTTATTTAAGTTAAACGGCCCGGAGAACCAAAATACAAAACAGACAAACATACATAAATGTTTTACATTATGGAATGCATTATCAATACGGAATCGCAATCAAATTGACAATATTAGCTTGTATGCCAAAAAACCTTACCAAAGTTTTGATAAACTGTTGTGCTCTGTTCATAGTTTTTAAGACCTTTTTGAAATTACTGTTTATATCTTAATTTGTGACTTTTTCCCCTCAGTTTAGGTTAAGTTTATTGTATGTGTTCTTTTGTTTTGTAACTGCTTTTGTCCTTTGTAATAAATAAATAAATAAATAAATGAAAGACAAAAAACACAAATTTAAAATTAAAAACATACAGGGAATTAAAAAGAATGATAAATATGAATAAAAAGACTGGAACAAATTTTTCTAAACGCTTAAAGGTCTGTTATCAAACGAACTCTTTTATTGACCAAAATTGTACCTGTTGTGGAATTTTACTTTTATTTGAGGCGATGCGGATAACGTTGCTTTCAACGCCTTGCTTCGAAACCCAGTTGGGTGGTCTCGGTATGTTTCCACTACCTCAAAATGTAAGATCATACCGTTCCCAAGCTGATTCTTTACCATAGATAGGTTAAAGGAAATGTCTCCATGTCTCCTCAACAACCTCTAAACCATTATCTTGAATAAATCTTTAACCGCCCCCTTCGTCCTAGACCTAGACCTAGACAATCAAATTCAACCTTGCTAGTTTACCTCGTAAAACAAATTTTCATACATTTCAAATCATGGAAGGAACGATCTTCCTTATATGAGTAATCCATATCCTCGATAATAATACCAATACCGATACTCTATAAGTGTTGTTGATCCACCATCTAATCACGTGATCAATCGTTTTCCATATCATTGTGTACATTTGTGGAACGCTTTACCTTTTCGTTTACAAAAATTACCTTTTGTTTGTACTGGCATTCACTGTATTCGTTTTAAACCAAAGTTAAGGTCTCCTATTTTGTATGGTGGGTGATGTATGTAACATTCTGTTAACAATTTTGCTTATTTGAGTGTTGAATAAATAAATATACAGTTATCAGCTCCCTCCATGTTTGGTCTAACACCCACCAATATAATCTGAAAAGAGACTGAAAGTGGCTTATAGCTGCATTGAAGATCAATCGCTATGCACCAGTTACGATTGATGTTTTGTCTTAAGAACTCTCTTCCCCGTTTTGATATCGATAGTGCTCGCCCGCCTAAAGGCTCTCGCCTCTGCGATAAGAAACCCAGACGTTCCTGCCTCTTCAATATCAACATTTTTCCAATCAATTTCCAACCATAAGTTTACAGACCAAGACGTTTCTGTTTTGAGATAAACAGTCTTTTGTCCCCCCACTGTAAAGGCATGTTTCTCATACAATGCAATCCAGAAATAGAACTCTTTGCCGTTTGGTAGTCGATCTGTCGTTTTTAATTCTTCCAGAGTGTCTATAGGCTTAATTGTCGCCATTTTAATTCTTTGATTGATGATCATTTTAGAATTTAATTGCTTTTGTTTTCTGTGTGCTTGTCTCTTTTACTCCTTTGGAGTGCCGTCCATTAAATAAATAAATTACACGGTAGCAATGGCTTTGCCTTGCCTCACGACGAGGATGTCCCACCCTGTTAAACGGGTTCTTGGCTCAAAATGGTTCTTCTTCCGATTGTTGCGTTCGTTTAGCGGAGAACTCTTTTCTTCTCGTTCCGATTATCGCACTCGTCTTTTCGTAGAAGACGCCACGAAATCACAACCACAACGACATAGAAAATTTAGTCGAGCCATAACCAAGCAAAGGTCTTTTCGTGCGACTCTTTTCTTCACCCGGCAACCTCGTTGACGTGAACAGAAGAGCGAGATCCAACGTTCTATATCTATTTATGATACTTATAGAACGTGATCGCAAAGTGTGGTGAGTTTCCCTACTCGCATTTTGGTCTTCTTCTCAGCTACCGGTCTGTCGTGGTCGACCTTGATGGCTCGGTACCCGCAGAACCCACGACTAAACGTCGTTCGGTGAAAAAAAGTGAAAACAAACAAATTGAAGGGATTGGAGTTGTTTTCTCTTTCTCCCTTTTGAGAGTGAGACCTCGGGGCATTTATCAGCGACTATCCAACCCATCGTTCATCCGCCGATGATTTGATTTTCTACAATTTTCGACAACATTCCATAATATTAATCCAAAAAACAAATCAACAACAAATTGGTATCCATATAATACATTTTCAGAATGGAACAACCTTCCATGCCGCTTGAGAAAACCCATCAACTTGGCTCTAACATCTCCTTTCAAACAATACGATAAACAATTGTCCAAATATGTGAATCTGCTGGATTGACTCAGCTTTTTATTTTTTATTTTTTTATTTTTTGATTCATCTTTTCATCATCTACCTCTATATATAAGCACGAGTTGAAGAAATGTGTTCCCGTAAAACTCCAATACCGAGACACCGACGGCACTA
>JAQIWH010007700.1:0-11080 GCA_034695005.1 Cryptops parisi | reverse complement strand
GAGACTTAAATCTTGACCTATTGCACACTATGAAATGTTGCCATTCACTCAATAATAAATATGAACGCCTGGAACAAATATTAAAGTCATATTTATACTTATCGTTTGGTTCACCCACGAAGATCAAAGTAACTCAAACGAACGAATGCCGCCGAGTAAATCCGTGAGAACGCGCCACGATAGTTGGTAACACCACGTAAAGATAACTGATTTTGTACTAAAAACAGCGAAGTAGGCTTGCCATATATGTTTAGCCATGATTATGCAGAGAGTGTTTAAATTATAGTCTATTTTCATTCATGTATGATACAAATATCTGATATTGCGTGGAGAAAGGCTGCAAGAATGCATTGTTTCAAATGCAGAAGAGACGTCACGTTTGGTGTTTTCTTTGCTTTAAACGCTGTATTAAGCATACTGCGCCATTCATCATCATGTGCCACAAACTGTTACAGTTGATGTTTTTGTTTGAGCATAAAGTAAGCTACTATTTAACTTATTTTGTTTTGTATTACAACATGAAATTACTACTTTTGTGGACAACCTGTATTTCGTTCAAGATATAACTTAGTATCAAAGTTTTGTTTATGCAAAATGTTTTGCTCGACTGCTGCCTTTTTTTACTATTAACCCGAAATAATTTAAATAAAATAAATACTTTACTTCCTAGAAGGAAGTAGAAAAAGAGTACATCAGAATTATGCATGAAAAGCAGATCCATTTAAAAAAATATGCAGTATTTTTGTACGTTTCGCACTTAAATCTGCTTGATTTCATCAAACATTTTGAAATTAAACTAATTGAGCTAAATTCGCTTTGTTTTGCATAATTTATTATGCAAATGTACGTTTCGCACTGAGATCCCACTTCGTGGGCAAAGCACGGATATTGCAGCTAGTTTTACGTATAAATTTTATTTTCAAATTTAATGCTACAGTAGATTGCTCTTTTTAGACCATGACTAGTGTTTGAAATGCTCGTTTTATGTATTTGTAGATGAACGCCTTGCCTTTATTAGCATCGGTAGTTTTGCTAGAAAGTCTTGTCTACACACTTTTTTATGTTGATTTCACGAGTCCAGAACCAGAATCAACCGAAACTGTGTTGACGCGTCGGGCCAAATACATAGACTTGCACTTTGGACTACATTTCAGGAGGCGGTTTTTGAAACTCGGCTGCCTGGGAGAGTATAACGCAACGTATGATGTTCGACTGGAGAATGTTTGCGAAGAATGTACCAATATATCCAAGGAGCCACGCTGGCAAGTATACCGCGACTGCAAGTAGGTCATTGTTTAAACTTTATCTTCAAACAGTTGATTTATATTAGGTGCTATCTCTTATAATGGCTGTTGGTATATTTGCATTGTACTTTGAAGTAAGATCAAAACGGAGTAATAAGTTGAATGCGAAGTTTTTTGTTTTTTTTCATTTTTCGACATACGAGGTTATTGCGTGCGATTACTGGCAATGGTGTTTTCATTTACCCAAAAACAAAATATTATCATGTCCAACAAATGAGTGTGAGTTGCAAATGGTGCACAACACAAAGGTTAAAGGAAAACAAAATTAATCGGTGACAGTTCAAAACTTTGATAAAAGTATCGTCATGAATAAAATATTAAGAGAGAAACCTATTGCCCAATTGTTACATTTGAAGTTGATTAGAACCCCGAAGGATACTTTGAAACTTCTCAATAGGGGAGAACGAACACGTTACTAAATTTAAAAAAATGAAATTAAAAAATTGTTATATATTTTTTTTTTTGAAAAACCTAACCCGGACATAAACTATGACATTTGCATTTTATTATATAAACTATGATTGACCATGACGTATCACTATGGATTGACTTAGTCGTTTAAATTCCATTAGCAAAGTGCTTAGACATCTGTTACGCCAACTGTTCTCATTAATTCTAACACAACCCCTGATCAGTCCTTGTACACTTACCGTTCTTGGTACTTTTCACTCACTTTTTCTTAACTTCACTTTGTGCATGAGTACAATGGTAGGTTGGACGGACGTAGCAAATGCAACAATCCATATACCATGCCGACTAGTTTTTATTATTGCCACAACACCGCCAACAAAACCCTCAACAATGCACCATATATATCATAATGTGTAAAAAAACCAAAACTCAATGCCGTAGAAAAAATCAGTTCCAAATGTTTTTATCATCCATAAATCCAAGCAAAGTTTCCCCATCCAACAAACATATCCACAAAAGTGGGGTCCACCATCATCGTACATAATTATACATAACGCACAAAATAAAATACAAAAAAAATATATATACGTGACAGATAAAGAGAATTGGCAGTTTAACAGTTAGTTAACTTACAAAAAAACTGCCGACTGTGTGTCACTTAAGTTTTATAAGTCATTTATAAACTTGATTTAATAATATAAAACAAAAATTTTCCTTTTTTTTTTACTGGTATCCAGTTATGCATGCCAGTATAATTGAAATATAGGTACAAACACAGCACAGAATGAAATAATAATTACAAACGAGAAAATCATAAAAACGTACATTCATTGTAAAATTAAACGTCTTTGATTTTGCTTATTGCGGATAAATTATCCAATAGTGTACAAGATGTACCAAGTTAAGACAATAGAATGATGATAGAGATTTCTATGTGACATATCAATGAGTGGTCACACAGAGCCAAATTTGCTTAAACAAAAAGGAAGTAAATTCCAAAATTGATATATATTGTAGGGATATTTTTTCGTTTTTAGTTCGCAATATCATGTGAACTAAACATCAACTATCATGTGATATCATGTGTTCAACTGTATTTAATTAATTAAATAAATGAATAAACCGAGAGGCTGGTGACAGGTCACGAGGTTAGGTTAGTGCCTGCTACAAGCATCTTCTGTTATTGGAAAATCTAGAACATTGCACGGCCTTCGGTTGTAAAATTTATCCTAACTTCGTGACCAGTCACCATGATTTAATTACAGTTGATTGATTACACATGCCATTGCTAACCATCACTAGCGCCACAAGGGAGGTTTTTTGGGCATAAACATCAGGGTCTGGAAAATACTCAATTCTTTTATTCAAATAGCAGTTTACCTTACTTATATTGATGCATTAAGTATTTGCATTACGGTGTACTTATTTCTTTTTACTTATATATGTACTTTTATTTTTAGGACAAATTGCTACTCCACCAATTCCTTTGTAAAATGTCTTGACTTGCTAAAGCTGCCAACAAGCGAAAAAGAGACGTTCCTAGAAATGGTCGACCAATCTCTAGGGAAAATATGAAAATTTTCTCATTTCTCAAGTAAAATCATTAAGATTAAAATACAGTATCTTTATTTTGAAGTTAACAATTTCACTTATAACTTCGCAGCTTGTTGCATTTTTTCGTTTGTGTTATGCTGGCTAGAATGACTCTAAACTAGCAAAAAGTCAAAATTGGACTCGCATATGTGAAGTATGAAAAATAAAGAAAATGTATGAACATTTGCAAAAAAATTTGAACCATCTAGTACAGGGGTGGGCAAACTTGTCTAACGTAAGAGCCACACAGAAAATGTTCAGATGTTCGAGAGTCGCAAGGCATGAACAAGATTTGAACACCGTTTTTATTGTAACATGCAAATAATATTACTGGCATAAAATTTCTTTAATCCCTCTGCCTCTCACCATGTTTAAAAATGTTTCTTATTTTTCTTTAATATTAACTTTGATGAGAGTTAATCGAGCCGCATATTAAAGGTCAAAGAGCCTCCTACATAAAGTAGGGATTGGCGGCCACCCCTGATAATTAAGTTGGTTGATCTTGGTTGAAAAAGTGATAAGTGAATAAAAGAAAAGGTACTTTTCTGTTATAGCCCGGGTGAGTCTGAGTTGCTATTTGCTTGTACTTTGTTATGGATTTATTTTGCAAGTTAGGTTTAGAAAACAAAACAATATCATACATTTAATACGTTTTTTGTTTTTTCTAACCTAACCTGCAAAATAAACCCATACAAAATAAACCAAGTACAAAACAAATATGAACATTGGACTCGCCTCGGCTATAACAGGAAAGTACCAAAGAGAATAAAAAGCCGACACCTCGGCCCGAACCTGCTACCCTTCAACCAGATCCACATCGCTTCACCAACTGGTCTACTTGGCCACACAAAAAAATATCTGCAGAAATCATTAAATGCAACTATTGCTGCATAAAGCAGGCATAAATTTAGAGCCCCTGTTTTTAAATGTTAATAAGCTGACACAGCCTCTTTTACGTAACTGTGAAAAATTTCATCTTCCAAGCTATTGTAGTTTTTGAGAAGAATTATCACAAAATTCATCCAAATGCCGATTTTGGTCCAACTGGAATGAAAAGACAAAATAACAAAAACAAATTTTTTTTATTTTTATTTCTTTGGTTCTACGTTAGCATGTTAAGCTAAAATATCATTGACTCTCATACAAAAGTTCTTAAGTAAACATTTTCAGTGAATTCGATTTTTGTTTTACATGAATCAGCTAATATTTCCAATTAATGTCGATTACTGTAAACTTACGATGCTTCGATAACCTGAACATTTAACCCATGAAAACGCACCACAAATATTTCCCTCAAGAAAATTTTACCCATAGAATTCAACCAATGATTATTCCATCCCAAAACTGTAATTTGTAACTGGTTGAAGTATTTTATTTGAAGCGAATATTTAAAATAGAGAAAATGAATTAAAACCGGATGTGTATCTTTCTTTTTAATGGAGATTGTATGCGATTTCTTTAGAAACTCCATGATATGTGACTCTTCATAGCCTTTCAGTGGCTTCTTCATTAATTGTTTTGTAAATTTTCCTCTGGTAAGTTTTGTTTTCTCGAGATACTTATATGCAAGAGTTTAGTTCGTGCGTTGGCTTCTTCCTTGTGCATTGCAGCGCAGAAGTGCCACCAATTTGGATGAGTTGTTCTTACAGATAACCTCATACCATTATTCTTATACTGTATACCGATATTCCATTAATTTCATGGAATTTGCTATGGATGAAATTTTCATGGGTGGAAATTTCGTAGGGAAGTTTCTGTGGGTTAAATTTTCATGGAATATTTGTATGTACTATTATGTTAAATAATTATCCTAAACTTTGCTAGTATTTTTGTTTACTATTATGTTGGTGTGCTACTGGAAAACCATATACTTTGCTGTAGTGCTTTGCCACTTATTTTTTTTCAGTTAAAACAAAAACAAAACAAAAACAAACTCAAAAACTCACAACTAGTTAAAACTCACAAACTATGTGAAATTTTGGTGCTATTTGTATTTGTCGTTCAACTACACTACAAGATTTGTCCTACATTGAACATTTATTTTTATTAAAATTTAATATTAGAATTCAAGTCAACATAATTTCTGCCAGAGAACTAGGAAAAAAGTGGTCTTCTAAGTGGTTGATACCAAGACAGTTTGGGAAACGTTAAAACTCAATAACTATTTCACCCATCCGCGTTAATAGGATTTGTTGTTTTAACTACAGGACATTGCCGACATTGGACATTATATTTGAGAATTTTAGGTCACATAGTTTCTAAACCACAGCTGGAACAAAATCGGTCTTTTGTAGCATCAAAAACTAGAGATTTGAAACCAGTCAAAGCTCACAAATTATTTGAGATGTTTGTGTTATTGATATTTATTGTTAGTTTCATTTGTAATTTATTTTAAAATTTTAATTCGCATGTCATCTGCCACAAAGCTCGAACAATAAAGCCTAAGTAGTATGACATCATTGACTTTGACGCTCCCTCATGTCGTTATTTTAATTAGAATTTTGTTTTTAAAAATATATTCGTATTCTACTCAACGACGACGCTCTAAACGAAGAAACCCCACACACTTAGGTGAAAAAAAAAGATTGTTTTTCGGCCTTCTAGATGTGCAAACTAAGGTTTATAAATTACCGATATTCTAAAAACCGGAAAATTACCGACGAAATACCGATTTCTACGGGTTTCCCCGTTCAAGCCTTTTATTTAGTGGAAAACACTGATAGGGTAAGTTGTCCTAAAGTTTGACAAACAGCGTGGTATGTGTAAATTTCTTAAACATCACTAAAAGTTTATTTATTGCATTTGAATTAATTTGGTTACTTGGGCTTGTTCATTTTATAAATAATGCATATTTGTTTGAAGCCTGTTTTTCTTTTGATTTCTTGCTGTTTTTCTGGTTCGCCTGATAGGAGTACGTGGCAGTATTTTGAGTTTCAATATCGGCTCGGCGTCGTTTAGCTTGGATTCTGGTGTTGTTGGAAGCAACAGTTTCGAGAAGAAGTTGACGTTTCAATTTCTGAGTAAACCTTGGAAAAAATGAACAAGTCAGACGGTGAATATAAAAACCATCATTCAGTCGTAGTTGCGGTTAATTGGGCTTGTTCACTTGACGATCCATATTGAACGCCTTTTTTCTTGTTTCGTTTCTGCAATTTCCAAGGTGGGTTGTTTTATAAAAATTACTAGTTTTACTACCCGGCCTCGTCCGGAATTGATGTGTATATTTATTGGATTGGCTTATAATCGGGTTGGTGTGTATACAGTATAAACTGTACGACTTTATAAACGTCATATTGCGTTACATTTCTCTGAAAAACTCTTAAAAAATGGTTGATGGCCAAACAAAAAAAAAAGACCAAAAACATTTTTTCTGTAATTCGGACATCATAAATTATTATGCAGCGTGTAGTTATTTCAACACTTTGCTTATTTTCTACTGTGTAAAACAAAAACCCTCCTTCTTAACGAAGTCGGGCAAAAAGACGATTCACACTAATACTAAACACTAGTACAGGGTTATTTAAAAGTCGTGATGCAAAAGTAAAATTTATATTATTGAAACAAATAATGGAAATATGAAATTAATGAAATCATCATTTTACAAGTTAAATAGTTCAATTTAAGTGTCATTTGATAGAGACATATTAATATAAAAATGGTATAAAATATACTTTTTGTATGATGTAATTTTATAATAAACTTTTCATTTATTCTTAAATTAACTGACATTTACAAAAAACACGAACGAACATAACAACTGTCCAAGTTTCACATGCACATCATCACAAATGTTCGATGCTGGTGGTGATGATGTCACCAGCACACGTTAGTGTGAGTGTTCTGTCAAGACGTTTCGCAGCAAATTCGTACTGCCAAATTTGCAGAAGTATTGTTTCAGTAGTCCAGTTTCGCTACAGACCTTGTGTTTTGGTCTCGACAGACCATTTTATACTGATCTCTGTTGTGTCACCATCAACACTCATAACGAATAATTGTGATGTGCATGTGAACTTAGACAAAACTTGGGTAAACTTAGACAGTTGTTACATTCGTTCCTGTCATGACCTTTTGTAAATGTCAGTTAATTTATGAAAAATTCAACTTTACTTTTGCACCATGACTTTTGAATAATCCTGTATTATTTATTGTGTAATTTAATAATGCAATCTCTGAAGCGTAAAGAGGCTCCTGTGTGGATAAAGCACAGATTGTTGTTGATTATGATGTTTTCTACCGTTTTTTTACTAACGTTTTGCTTTCAGTTACAACTCCAAACAGCCGAAAACATTTGCTAACACGTATTCTTTCCTTGACTAACTTTACTTCACCCACATTTTGGCGTCCAGTTCCTTTAGACCCCAAGGACATATTTCTTCACCCCACCTCACCCATAGCTACGCCACTGCTGTTCTTTAAATTTTGATCAATCAACTGATTATCTACCTTACCGATCTTTGTAGTTATGACATGTATGCCACCTGTTAATCTGCGATAGAGCTGATGAAAATTGTATGGGGGGAAAGTGTTTAACCTCGATATTGATATTTCAACTAAACTGATTTTTGTTTCATTTGATTAAGAATTATTATTGAGATTCATGATCGACTTTTAATACTGGTAATGTGAGTGTCAATATAATAATTTAATGACTTTCTTGACAAAGTTCTTTCAGGATAATTTTTATGGTCAAAGGTTGAAAACTACTTGTAGTTAAGTAAACTACAAGTAAAAGATCTCTTTGTCAACCTTGAAAGCTGTGAATTAATTCAGAATTAGTTGATAAGATTAAGTTGTTTTTTAAAATCTTGTCGTGTTGATTTTATTTCGTAACGAGGACAACCCAGTCTTGGATGGTGTATATGGAGTACATAAAATTCCATGAACTCACTGTTTTTAGAAAAGATAAATGTAAGCATTAGCATGAGGCATTTTCTCAGTATGAGAACGACCATAAACAATAATGGAATCAGATTGATAATTGCTTGGACATAAAATTGGAATTGTGATGAAAAATTAACGGGATAAAAGGTTACGTTGTCAAGAACAGAGAAAAAAGTACTGAAAAGTTGAATTATTTTATTGTAACTGATGAGATGGTTTTACTACGTATAGAACTGCATGAATATGCTGATTTGATTATGAGAATGAAATGATTGATTACAGGTATTGTATAGATATTAACATGAATTGATTGATAACTGTAGAAATTACAGTAGTATAATGAACTATTTTTTGACTACTGAATTAATTAAATGAAGCGTGGTATATATAAATTACAAGGTTACGTTTTCCTATGGACCTGGTGGACTGCTAACCTGGACTGATTTTTTGAGATAAAAGATTCATCATTCCCTTCATTCATTTATAACTAAACGCATGATTTTTCATGAATTTAAATTGATGAATGGTTGTTCTTATTTATTAAGATGGCAAGAAAGACCTGCTAGAGATTTAGAGTTATTTCTTTATTTTTATATTCGAAAATGGAATATATTTTTTATTTCTTATTTCTATAAAATATTCGAAAACAGCAAGGACTTTGTGTTTGTTGTGAAGTACAGTGTATCTTGTTGTTTGTTGTTTTGGTATTGTTGATTTTTGTAGCGTGAAAATGATACAGCCACGTGAGGATGTAATGAATTGTTGATTGAAGATTATTAGGAATGAATTACACTTTTTGTGGAACACACTATAATTTGTATCATCAATATAATAAAACAATGATACAAACAGATAATCTTTGAGCTGGTGTGAATAAAAAATTCTAACTTGTAATTACAGCAAATCTCTTATAAGTTTTCATAAACATTTCCTTCATAATCATAGAACAGTATTCTATCACATGTTTTTCATAATCTCCTTTTCTTATCAAGATATTTTATACATCCCACCATGATACATCCATACTCTTTGCATTTCATAATTCCACTCTTTCTCAACAATGCTCATCTACTTTTGCCATGCTCTTCAAATTTTCTTTTATCTATAATCACCTGATAGTGAATTAACTTAAAATCAACATAACTAACTTTGCATAACACTATTACTTCACTTCATTACTGTACAGGGTACTTCAAAATAAATAAATTTCAATAATCAATAATGGAAAAATAAATCATCATTACTAGTACTCCTACAAGGAAGTACACCCTGCCTATAACACCAGGTTTTCTCGGAGTTCTTCCGTTTCCTCCTGCTCCATAAAACCCTATTCTATCTCCATCAATCTCATCTCACCATCATTCCTGTATTTCCGATTTAATAAAGTGTGAGGGCCAATTGGCAACTGTATTGCTAGTAGGTGCCCTCGTGAAAAAGTACCCGCCATGAAAAATGTGTTTTGGTACAGGCAGAGCCAGATCTAGGAGTGGGCAACTCGGGCAAATGCCCAGGGCGCCAAAATATTAGGGCGCTAAATTTAGGCGCTATTGTATGTATACTGTATGTGAGATATTGTACATAAATGAACACTATACTGGCAATCACAAAGTCAGGAGGGCGCAAAAACTAACATGAGATTTTTCTTTATTTTCATTATTTGTGTGCTTCAACTTTTTTCATTTAAAATGACTGATATGTTTGTCCAGTTCCTCTATTTAACTACTAGATAGTAAAGGCATTTTAAAAAAACTGTACACATTAAAAGTTACACATTAAAAATATTGTAGGCACCTGGAGTAGACAATGTTTGGGTCTCGTCGATTTTACTGCACAGCTTGTGTGATTGGCAGTTGCCACAAAGCTTACATTTCCCTGGAAAAATATAACTTTCAATATGATATTTTAATATAAAGAAAGGATTAAAAAATTCTTGCCCCGGCCTGAGAGATTAAATCAGATCTGTCGTGTATAGCTAAGATTACTGAAACTGAAAGAGCGCTCAAATAATACAACTGTACTATAATACATATGTAAAATAATATATTATTTATTATATAAAATTAAGCATATATTATTATATTGTACAGTATATAGATCAATTTCAAGATACTTAACCTTAAAACATGAAAACGTTTCGATTAATGATGCGTTCGGGTTTTAAGACAGCCCGGTAAATTAGACTCAGGGTTTCATGTTTCGATGGGTCCACCACACAACTTTTTAACCCTAAACTTAGCGCATTCATCTCATACTTACTAACATTTCTCCCACTAATGTGCATAAATAGCACTCTCTTACCACAACTTATCTCAGTCCCATCTGCAATCACATTTATACCCAATTGTTTCAATTTCTTTATTTCTACTATGAGAGCAATATCAGGGCACTAGGTGGGCACTAAGATTAATTATTAATTGTTGTATTTTTTCAACATAAACTAATATCTGTACTATACTCAGGTTAGGTTAGATTAAAAAACAAAAACAACACCATGTCATGCCCATGAAATTTAGACAAGGGCCCACCTATACACACATATATATAAATATACACATATATTTCATAACTAATAAAATCATTTATAAATTCAAAATAAAACTGCGTTAGTTTCAATTATTTTAATAGAGTTATATCATTATATGCACAAATTACGAGTATTTAAACATGCTGCGATAATCCTCGTCATCAGTTTACTTATGCTAAATTGCTGCCAGATCCAATTACTCATGCGGACATCTGTATTACTAGATAATTTAATTCATTATACAAATCCTTTTCGTGTCATAACTCCTCATTTACTCAAAGACGTTCATCAAACTTCCTGAACTGTAGCTCGAGATGATGGTAACTAAAATTCACCCAATCTCTTTTTACTTATGGACGACATTTCA
>JAQIWH010007699.1:0-11081 GCA_034695005.1 Cryptops parisi | reverse complement strand
CCCTCCCTCCCCACTAATCCACTATTTGCTTTTCATGGAAATGCCCAAAAATTACGTAATGTACTTGGTAATGTACTCGTACTTAAGTACCGTATACTTGGTACTTGGCCTTAAGTACATTTATTAAGCCGTACTTGTATTTTAAATAACTTTAAAGTACCTATTCAGAAAGTACTTGTACTTGTACTTAAATACGTACTTGCGAAAACCCTGACATATACAAACAGTGTTGACATTGAAATTATTTTTCATTATATTTCACATCTGTTATATTTCACATACAACACAATATGAATTAGTGTTTTTACATACAACACAATGAAGTATTTTAAAATATATTTTTATGAATATTTTTTTTATCAAATTATTTTTCATACCAAAAATGTTTTATTTTTCATTACCGATTAACTTAATTGCCGAATTAGGTAACATATTAGATAACAAATACATACATGATAAAATTACTTATTCGATTCTATTTTAATTATTTCAAATCATTTTTAATTGAAATTAATGAATTTTTTCACAGATTGTAAGTATAAGATGTTTCATGTTTATAAAAAATATTGGATACATTATATGTATGATTTTTTTTTTTCTGTAAATGTCGTAACCACTGGAATGTCTAAACAACGCTTAAGAAATTAACCTTATTTATTTATTAAAGTAAATAAGGCAAATTTCTATTTATTTCTATTTTTTTTTGTGAATATTTCAAAAAATTAATTTCGTGGCACTGCTCACTGTAAAAAGTTGTCTTGTATCTAAAGTTGACGTCGAATCTTCTCGGACAGGAACTGTACTTTCCTTTACATAGAAAAGTATAAAAATGATTTTAAATTTTAAAAATAATTTTTTTAAACACAAAAATATACAATATTGTAAAAAAAAAAAAATTAAATTAATATTACCTTCCAATAATTGAAAAAAAAAACTAACTTAAATTGGTATATTTGAAATGTTGTAATACATTTTTTTATTTAAAAAACTAACAAATTTGTAAAAAAAATTCAAAAAATAATTTCTTAAAAAATAATTGTAAATATTGATCTATTTGGTGCTAGCTGTGGTAAGGTTACGTCATAAAGCTGCGCGTAAACACGATTTATTTTTGTTGTACATAAATTTCCCAATAATGTAAAAATATATTTATTTAAAATTCTAAATTAATTTAAATCAGTTTAAAAATAATAAAAAAAAAATTTATGTTTTAATTAAAAAAAAAGTTATGAAACTATCATTTGTGAAAACCATAAATGACGTCACATAACCTCACTTAGCACTAAATAACATTATTTGAGTTTCACGAAAATTAAGCTTTTGTAAAAAAAAAAAAAATAAATTTAATAAATTTTAAAAAAGCGATGAAATTTTGTTTAATATTGAAAAATATGACAAAATTAAAATAAAAATCGTTAATAAAACCCAGAAAATTAATAAAATGTTTTTTTAATTAAATATTTTGAAATTCAAACAAAAGAAGAAAAAAAGATTTAAAAAGTTTAAAATCCATTTAAAAATTATTTAACCAAACCTATAATATTCATATATTATAATTGTTTTATTATATAATAATAAAAGAGTTCGGATAAAAATAAAAGCTATAGACAGAAATACAGATTAAAAAACTAAGCACTATATTTAGAAAAAAATATAACAACATAGGAAAAGGAAAGATGAAGTAGGAAGTATGACATAGGATGATATGACACAAGGATGAAATAAAAATTAACACGTGAACCTAAAATTTATAAAGTGAATGATTATTTGAGTGTGAATTAATTCTACAGAAGCAAAAAACAGCTCAAATGTCATGTTTGAGCAAATCTTTGATGACTCACTCAAACTGAATGCATGTCCATATTTAAAAAATAGATATACAACACATAACAAGAAGGAAACTACAACAGATGTCATTGACCGATTATTAAAAAGCAAAGACACATAATAAACAAATAATCAACCCAACAAAATGAGAATCACAATGCTGTACTGTTGTGTATAACAACAAACAGTGTATAAAGCATAATAGTCACCTGTTGTGCGCCTGTTGTCTTCGTCTCCTTTAAAATGTACGATTTCTCAGTAGCCATGGTTGTTGAACTCCCACACAATTTTTTTGAGTTGACAAACTGGAAATGATTTTTTGTACAAACTGGTTTTGTCAACTATGGTTTAATCTGGAAACTTAAACGATTGATGATGATGATGATGACAACATCGGAAGTTTTGTCGAAAGCGTGTTGAGTGCCATCCGAGAAATGCGAAGCAAAAGCAGACGATCGATTGATTTATTGACGAACGGCCAAAACAAACGTCAATCAACCTAAATTGCCTCGCTCTGATTGGATGATGTTTTATTTTTATTTTTTGTACCCCCGTGCGTCATTCTAAAGTAGGCGTGGTTTTAAAGCGTGGATTTGTAAATATTGCGATGAAACAAAAGGAGTGAATGAGAGCAGAGCG
This sequence comes from Cryptops parisi, assembly GCA_034695005.1. Taxonomy (NCBI): domain Eukaryota; kingdom Metazoa; phylum Arthropoda; class Chilopoda; order Scolopendromorpha; family Cryptopidae; genus Cryptops; species Cryptops parisi. The sequence continues at coordinate 8,615 of JAQIWH010007699.1, read as the reverse complement.
TGGGTGTGGATATAAATAAACTAGTTTTAAAGGTTAAGTAATAATTGATTAATTAGTTAAACGTCATTTGAAGTAACGAAATGTATATTTGTAAAAAAATATATGATAGTTAATAAATATATAAAAATAAATAATTCAAACTTTGTTTTAATTTTTTTTTTAACTCTACGTAGGTTTCAGAATCAAAATTTCAACATGTAATACATTCAGTAGAATGCAAAATCCACAAAATTCTAAAACCTACATAGACTTTAAAAAAAATTAGAAAGAAAATTACTGTACTATTTTACTGAAAGATTAATTAAAGTTAATTAATCAATGAAGAATTAATTAATCAACGTCTTAAAATATAGTCAAGTTAAAACAATTTTAAAATGGCAATTCATTACTAAAACGTTTTTGCACTAATTTTTATATTTAAAAAATTCAAGATACATATAAAATTATAATTAAATAAAATTACATTAATTAATTATTATTTTATTTTATTTTGATTTCATTAAATTTTATTTTAAGCTTTATAATGAAATTAGTATTTTAACTCTACGTAGGTTTCAGATCCAAAAGCGTTATAATATAACTGATTCAATTGTCTGCATGAGCAACGACAATCGAAAACCTACACAAACTTAAATATTAATTTCACATTAACTTAGTTGAAAACATATTAAATTAAAAATTAAACAATACCAATCATAAACTATGATTTAAAATTTTAATTTTTAATCATTTATGTAACATTTCAAGTATTATTTAACATAATTTTAAGTATTTATTTGGAAAGTTCGCGAGCGCGAGGGGCTTGTCTAGAAACAGTCCAAATCCTCCAGCATACACTTGCCATTTTGTCGTACATCATTTTGATCATGAAAATAATTTTCGCTTAAAACCTGTGTAGTACCAGTACCAGCGTTTATACAATTACAAGGCTTTCGTGAGATACATTTGACATTGTATTGATATCGAAAATGCCTCGTGAAATTGTAACATTACAATTGGGACAGTGTGGAAACCAAAGTAAATATCAAGTTTTATTTGGCGGGGAAACTCAATGTTGACATCTTTCTCGTTATTATTATTATTATTGTATTTATTTATTTTAAATAATATAAAAGAAAATAATTTAATTAATTAGCATTATATATATTATTACAAGCACCGTTCAATTTCAATATATCTAATATGGTTTAGTTTTAATAAATAATAATAATAATAAATAATAATAATAGATTTTTATTGAATGTCAAAACACATTAAAACACCCCACATGATTTTACTAATGACGTAATGAATTGTTACAGTTGGGTTTGAATTCTGGAAGAAACTCTGTGCTGAACATGGAATAAGTCCAGGTAAATATAATTTTTATCTCAATCATACAGGGTGTTCCAGTAAAGTTTTTAATCCCAGATGGAACGCATATCAAAACAAAATATCCATCTAAAACATTGGTCCGTAAATGCTTCTCTTCCGAGGTAACACAGTCATGTCATTTAATAGGACTATGTGTGACGTTATATATTTGGACCAATGACGAGGTTTCGCTTTGTTTTGACGTGTATCATCATCGGTTAAGATTTACTTTATTAGGAACACCCTGTATAAAAAACGATCGGCGCATCTTTTTCAGAGGGAATACTAGAAAACTATGCAACCGAAGGTAGCGATCGGAAAGACGTTTTCTTTTACCAGGTATCGTGCACTTTCTCATCACCGTTGTAAAATTCATTTCGCTATGAAGTGTTTTGATAACGTTTAACTCATTATTTGCAATAAGGCCGACGACGAACATTACATCCCACGTGCAGTTTTGTTGGACCTCGAACCGAGAGTGATCAATACGATCTCGAATTCACCGTACGCCAAACTATACAATCCTGAGAATCTGTACGTTTCGAAACATGGCGGCGGAGCTGGAAACAACTGGGCTAGCGGTTATTCGCAGGTAAACACAAAATTTTATCCTTTATTAAAAAATAATTTAGAATCGACGAGTTGGGTGGAAAAAAACGGTGTAAATCCACTTGATCGTCGTTATTCCTTAAAAAAATGTTGAATCGTTTTAGTCTATAACATTAAGGTTGCCTAAAATTTGCACTTTTTCGATTTTTTGGAGCAACAATATGGAACGCGACTATTGTAAATCTGAAAATTTTTTTTTGTGATTTCTTTCTTTTTGTCACTTCACTCGCTCGTTTCAGTTCCAAAAACAATGGAAAAAAATACCGATATTTGGAATAACGGCGTAATTGCATTTTTTAATTAGCTCGTAACTTGAGACGTGTTAATTAAAGTTAACAGATTTTTTTTTGTTGCAAAACCTGTTCATTTTGCTTCTATAAATCGACACATTGACAGGAATTTTGTTTACATCTTAAATTTGAAAGTGACAAAAGACGTTTTTGCTCTTTTTCTCGAGTTACGCCGTCAATTCTATTCAACTCCTCAATTGAAAAAGCGTTATGAGTAACTTGCACGTATTTACCGAAAGGGTGAAAAACTGCACGAAGAAGTGTTTGACATCATCGACCGTGAAGCGGACGGGAGTGATTGTTTGGAAGTGAGTATTTTGAAATTTGCGATGATCGGCGGAATTATTTTGTTAAATGTCATGGCGAGTAAACGTTTTGTTAGGGATTCGTTATTTGTCATTCCATCGCTGGAGGAACAGGATCAGGAATGGGATCGTACATCTTGGAAAAACTGAATGACAGGTATTCACGTAAAAAATTTGATGTAATAATTATACAGGGTGTTCCTGATGTGGTCAAAATATGACTGTTTAGGAACACCCTGTATATTTCAATATTTTTTTTTTTTGTAATGTTGTTGTCGATAGATTTCCGAAGAAGTTGATTCAAACGTATTCAGTATTTCCAAACCAAGATGAGATTAGTGATGTCGTCGTTCAGCCCTATAACTCATTACTGACGTTGAAGCGACTCACTGAAAATGCAGATTGCGTGGTACGACCGATGATTTTATTTCGTATCATTATTATTATTATTTTCTGCAAAAAATATTGACATTTTGTTAATAATAACGACAAGTAAACTTTTCAGGTAGTTCTCGATAACACTGCGTTGAACCGAATTGCTGTCGATAGATTACACATACTAAACCCGAGTTTCACTCAAATTAATATGCTTGTAAGTACATAGTGTGGTTTACATAAATTTACAGAAATCATTATATAATACATTGTATACATAATATTTTCAGGTGTCTACAATAATGTCCGTAAGCACAGCGACACTCAGGTATCCTAGTTACATGAACAACGATCTGATAGGTTTAATGGCGTCTCTCATTCCGACGCCACGTCTACATTTTCTAATGACGGGTTACACGCCGTTGACTACCGATCAAGAGGTATGTCGTCAAGTATCGTAAAATTGACGTTTTTTGCAACTCAAAAAGTTATAACTTAACTTTTGTCGAAGACGGTCAGTATCAGGAAGACAACGGTTCTGGACGTGATGAGACGTCTGTTGCAACCGAAAAACATGATGGTGTCGACGTCTCACGACCGTAGCGCCAACCACTGCTACATCTCCATTCTGAACATCATTCAAGGAGAAGTCGATCCTACTCAAGTAATTAATTTAAATCTCCAAAACGTAACGTTTTTTTAAATGAAGGATATTTTGTTGTTGTACCCTGTGCATGTTTTGCTTACAGGTCCATAAAAGTCTCCAACGCATACGAGAACGCAAGTTGGCTCAGTTCATCTCGTGGGGTCCTGCCAGTATTCAAGTGGCCCTTTCTCGCAAGTCCCCATACATCCAGACGGCACACCGCGTCAGTGGACTCATGTTAGCCAATCACACGAGCATTTCATCGGTACGCGTAATTTTTTTTTTTTAGGAACACCCTGTATTTTTTTTTTTTCACAAGAACTTTTATCGATTTTAAAAAAAAAAACGTCTCGTAATAATAATAAATAAAAATAAAATTTGCAGCTTTTCGAACGAACGCTTCGCCAGTACGACAAGTTGAGAAAACGCGAAGCCTTCTTGGAACAGTTCCGTAAAGAAGCCATGTTCCAAGACAACTTTGATGAATTGGACAGGTCGCGGGAGGTGGTTCAGCAACTAGTCGACGAATATCAAGCTGCAACGAAACCCGATTACCTAACCAGAGGGAGTCACCAGCTGAAAGTTGATCCGTGAATCAAACGGTTTTAAATATTAATACGTTGTATATCATATTTAAAAACAAAACAAAAAACAAATCGTCGAAGCGCCGTGCGATTGTTCATTTCGTTATCACTGCTCTTCCTTATTGGTTGCTTTCAATTTGACAATGCGTTTAATGCTGTATTTTTCTTTCTCAAGTTGTTATTTCATTAAAGACTGATAAAAGAAGAAAAATTAACGAGTCAATAATTTGTTAATAATAATAAATTAATAAAAGCGTCCTTCACAGATCTGGGCCATTATTATTATTATTATTATTAACTGATACGTAAAATTCAAGTTCCCTCGTCACACAAAAAAATTTTATGTAACGAGTCAATCATTCGTTAATAATAAATTAATAATAAATAATAAAAGCGTCCATCACAGATCTGGACCATTATTATTATTATTATTATTATTAACTGCTACGTAAAATTCAAGTTCCCTCGTCACACAAAACACAAAAAATTTTATGTATGTAAAAAAACTTTTTTTGATTTATTTTTTTCTAAATAAGACAGGTACCAAAATGTTCAAACAATAAAAAAAACAAGGGGATTAAAATTATAATGACTAGTTAAAAAAATAAATTCCACAAATAGAATACCTAAACATTAGCGTATTTACAATCGACACATTTCAGTAAGATTTCACCATTTGTGCATAGTAGTAAGCATGAGGGGGAAACGAACCACCATAACCAATAGCGTTTGAGCGTTCGTTTAGGAAATATCTGAAACGCACCCGTTAATTTACGTTAATTTGTACACAAAAAAATCGTTGCGTATTTATATTTCTCACACATTAATTTTTTTTTATAAGGCAGCAGTTATTTTTTGAGCATTTTTAAAATAATATTTCAGCTCCCGTAGAGATTAAATTTCAATAAAAATTGTTGACACCCTATGAATTTTTTTTATATATATATATATATATTTTATCATAGTAATAGTTTTCTATTACCTCAATTAAGTGATATAAGCAGTCATTGATGGCTTTCATTAAAATAATGTAAATATATGTATATCAAATAGAAAAAAATATATATCAAAAAGTGCTTCACGATCTTACGATCGAACAACATTGTTCATTTCAGTTGGCGTTAATCGATAACACTTTGATAATCGATTAATAAAAATAAATTAACCTATACTTGTAGTTATATATATATCTACATATGTAGTTAAATACTGGTTACTGGTTTAACAGGGTTTCAACCGACCAAACAAAAACAAAACGTTATTGTAACTTCCAATTTGATTTTTTGATTCGTCCAACTTTCGTCGGCAACTCGACTTGTTGAAAACCCAAAATTTTATACAAGGTGTTCCAAAAGTCAACACTTCGTATATTTTTATTATAACTTTTTATGTTATTATTATTTGTTTCTTCTTCATTTTCTTTCACGTTATTAAAATGCAACTCTTAAAATACAAAAATTTCGAGTTTTTTTTTTAATAATTGAAAAGAAAATGAGAAAAAAAAAACACAAAAATCAAAATTGAAAAAGTTTTAAGAAAAATAAATGATGTACAGAATTATGGAACACCCAGCATATGTTTAGTTAAAAAAATTAAACGCTCGTTAAGTAAATTACGAAGCCGCTTCTTTCAGCACTTGCTTTTCCAGTTTGAAATCGTATTCCAACCGTTCCAGCATTTCGGCTTTTTGCCTCAAGAATCTGAAGCTGTCGCACTCCATCTGCTGAACGGCGTCCATGGCGGCAGTGAAATTGCTAGCGACTTTGAACGGGATTCCGTCCAGGAATGCACTCATACCATCGGCTAGTTCGTTATTATTACCCATCCTATCTTGTTGTTGTTGTTGATACGGAAGTACGTTGATTGACGGTCGCCGCGTGGGATCGTAAACCGGGGGCGTGTTATAACTCGGCATCACGCCGTTACTAGGCAGTGTAACGTTCGCCGATGAGTTTCTCCTGTTCACCGACATGTTCATAAACTGGTATAGGGTTTCATAATCCGAACTTTCCACCTGCAGAAAAAAAAGTTATTAATTAGTAATTTAGCTATTTAAACAAGATTAGATAAAAACTTTGTTTTTAAGGACAACCTTTTATTCAAGGCAGAGCCAAAAACAATAAGTTTTAAGTTTCAGTATTTGAGCTTTTAATTTAAAAAAAATGGTGTTTCTCTTTCCATTAATAAGTAAATTAAATAAATAATAGTAATTTAGCTATTTAAATAAATAAGTAAATTAAATAAATAAATAAATTACTCACTGGGGCGAGTCCTTGTTGAGGTTTAGCTATATGTACAAAGCCTTCATTATCTTCTTTTCCCAAATAACTAGTAAACGATGCTGCTTCATCAGCAATGGGTACTGTTGTTACTTGTTCTTTAGATTTCCTTCTCCAAAACCAATCAGCCATGTTGATGACAAACTATAATTACCACTTGGACAAGTTCCACAATTTTTCTTTTCAAAAACAAAACAAAACAAAAGCGTTTGTCTTCATTTAGTGGGTATCTCTGAAAAAATACAATAAGAGTTTTTCAAACGTTTACGCAATAACATCTTATCATTCGAATGATAATAAACTAGTTAGTGTTCAACTACACCAATCTATTAACCTTGTAACTACTGTTCTATTAAAATAAACGTATTCGATCAATAACTATGGATTTTTCTTACCTGACTTACATTTCCAGTTAACCTACATTTTCTAACGGAAACAGCAGATGGTTTCTTTATTTTGATTTTTGTTGTTGTCATTTTAATCCTACTAACGACATCTGTGGTCGAAAACTTCAAATCCAAAGTCATTTGCGTTCGTAAGTGACGTCAGCGTACAAACCACTTTGTCGTGTTATCACCGCGTTTCACGTTGGACGTCTACAGAACTTATTATTGTTTCGTTACTGTTCTGTGGGTTAATTCAGTAAACCAAGGTGAGTTTGGTTTACTAAAAATATATTGTTTAACATAACTAGGAAAGCTTAACTGCTGTATTAGCCTGAACTTACATTACAATCAACATGATAAAACTTGTCATTATACCATGAAGATAGAAGACAAGCCTTCGATCTAAATTATACTATATATATAATCAATTAATTTTATTACATTTTATTAGAGATACAATTGTATTATTTTAATTATATAAATGCATTTTTTCATAGATGGACATTAAAAGACCTGATGATAGAAGTGCAGATGAGATTCGACCACTATGTACGTATTTATATAAAAGAAAAATATTATATTAAAATATAAAACAATAAAAATGTGGGTACATTTTCTCAATGTCGTATAACAATCAACCTTTTTTTGTTCTTGTAAAAAACCAATAATAGTTCTTCAAGTCGGATCGATCAGCGAAACGCGTGGATCCACGTTCATCGAGTTGGGCGAAACCAAAGTGCTTTGTTCTGTGTACGTAACAACCTAACATCCTTTTTGCTACTTTGCAGTTAGCTGAGAAGCCCGCTTGTGGTGCGATTCGTTTGTACTTAAGTTTCCGTAATTGAAACCTTGAGACAACATAGTGGCAGGTTTTCTCAAGGTTCTCCCAAGCAGGCCTCTCAACTAACCACAAAGTACTTTGCTTCACCATTGTGAACCAACCATTGAACCAATAATTCGAAAACAAAAATGCCAATTGCAGGTACGGTCCAAAAGAAATTTCGAGACGTTCCGAATACAGCACGAGCGGAATATTACGATGCGAGTTCTCGTTTGCGCCTTTCTCGTCGAAATACCACGACGATGTGAAGCAGCAGCAAAATGCCAAAGAATATTCGCTTCTGCTCCAAAAAGCTCTCGAGTCTGTCGTTTGCTTGGTAATTTTGTTTTTTTATATAATTAAAATTCGTTTGTTAACTTTTTCTAACCCTTTGAATTTTGGTGAAATTTCGAAATTTAATTTTTTATTATGATGATTTTTTCAGCACAAATTTCCACAATCGCAATTGGATGTTTGCATTGCAGTTTTGCAAGATGATGGAAGTGGTAATTAATTGTTTAAATTTTTTAAATATAATTTTAATTATATATTTTATTTTATATAATCATTGATGTACGTTTTTATTTTAGTTTTGTCAGCCGCCATCACCGCTGCAGGAGCAGCATTGATGAACTCCAAAGTGGAAATGTACGATACCATCGTCGGATGTTCATTAGTACGTCACTTCGACAATAATTTTCACACTATCACAAATTTATAAACATATCTTTTATATATAAATTTAATGTTATATATAATATATTTAATTCATATATGACATTTGATTTGAATTGCAGCGGCATGTTCGTGGGATGACATTTTTGGATCCTACCAAAAAAGAGGAAGAGAACCTTCTTGTGCTTAAATCTACGGTAAGCACTCGAAAATACATATTTATTTATTTTTAAATATAACTTATATATATATATATATATATATGTATATGTATATGTATTGGTATGTATATG
>JAQIWH010007698.1:0-11081 GCA_034695005.1 Cryptops parisi | reverse complement strand
TAAATAATGATTAAAATTATTAAAAAAAATGGTAATAAAAAATAGCGGGATTCCCGGGAAATTTGATTGGAATCCCGAGATTACGGGAAGCCGTTTTGACCCCAGGGATCCCGGGATAACGGGATCCCGGGATCCTGTTTGAGAAGCCCTAACGTGCACACAAATGGAAAGCTCCTGGTCCAGGTAACATCCAAAACTTCTGGCTTAAGCGGTTCACCTGCTTACACCAGAAGCTTGCAGATTCCTTCAATGACATACTCACACACCCTGAACACACGCCTACATACCTCAAGCAAGGAATCACATACATGCTACCCAAAAACAGTAGCACTGCAGACCCTGCTAGACACAGACCAATCACGTGCATTTCCACCGTCTACAAACTCCTCACTTCTTGTCTCACCTCTCGCATTCAATTTTTCTGCGACACACACCACATCATCACTTAACACCATAAAGGCTGCCACAAGAACTCCAGAGGATGCAAGGAACAGTTCCTTATTGATTCTGTTGTTCTGCGACAGGTGCGCATTAAGAATAGAAACCTACACATTCCGTACATCAACTACAAAAAAGCATTTTATTCAGTCCCGCACTCCTGGTTACTACACACACTGAAGCTACACAAAATACACCCCACGATCATACTTCCTTCGCTCCATTATGACAAAGTGGCACACTACATCTACGAACACCACATGACACTGTTACCACTGTTTGGCATCGTGAATTGGCTGACACAAACATCACATGTTTAGAACGTGTCACACGCACCTTACCCACCAAACACAACATGAACAACCACAAAGCTGCTGATAAAACTCATGCTCCCCCGCAAGGTGGGAGGACGAGGACTCGTTGCTTTGGCCAATTTCCATGCTCAGCAACTCTCTTCACTTCGTCAGTAATTCCGCTCTTGCATCTCTGACTTTTATCTTAACCGTGCTGTTTGTCTTTCGGACACAAACTACACACCACTAAACCTGCGCACTCACACGCACTGAACCAGATGATTCAAACTCACCACTGACACCACAACAACACAGACATGAAACATGGACCCGTAAGGTCCTCCACGGATGGCACCCACAGGAGCTCAGCCAGTCCTCTGTCGACAGTGAAGCGTCGAACAGTTGGCTGTCCTGTGGACGAGAATCGGGTCCAGTGACGCCAGAGTGCCATGCACATCGTTCATATCATCCTGTCTGCCACTGGCCTCGTACCTCACACACTACACAACAGCCTTCAATCACTAGGACTAAATAAATACACTTCAAAAGGCTGTTGTTCTCAACACATGCAGGACGGTCAGAAAATTCTTAGACAAATAACACTCTCATGATCGCCGATCCTGAACTTCACAACACGTCTCTCATCCCCCATTTTAATTAACCTCCTTTCTAGCCGGCTCCAGTTACTTTGGTCATTAGGGCACGTGCTGGAGCCTTTTCTCGGCGAAAGCCTTTCCACATGTTGGTTTTTATGATAATAATAATAATAATGATAATTTAATTTAATCTTTTGTTAGGCGGCTCCAGTTACTTTGGTCCTTCGGACCCTTGCACCCGTGCTGAATGCCTTTCCTCAGACGTAAGCCTTGCCACATGTTGGTTTTAAGATAATAATCCTAAATCTATAATTAGACAAGTGTATCTGTCTCGCCTAACCTACATTGGCTATATAATTGCTTTGTCAGCATCAACGTCGTATGACGTCATGAAGTTTGACGTCATATGACACTCACTGGCTAAGTTCACGGTGCAGCTTTTTTCGCTTATAAGCGCCAACATGTTGCTCACGTTGTAGCAGTAACTGCACAAATGTTAGCGCTTAAAAGCAAAAAAAAAGCTGCATCGTGAACTTAACCACTGTCTGCGTTGCTTTGTCAGTGTTTATCTGCGCAACATCGAAACGTTCTTTACATTGTGAGCTTCCTTCACTGCCTGTTTATAACATGTGGTATACATGGCTTAGCCATGGCTATGAGTTTTAAATGAATAAATAACTGTAATGAATATTGCGATATTACGGGTTCAAAGCTAGTAAAATATAATCAATCAATACCGTTAATCATATTTAAGGTTATTATACTGAATTAATTACCATAATATTATTATACATGTATTATTTTTTAAAATCATAATAGAATAAGGGTTAGAAAATTAACCAGTTAATATAATAATAAAGTATAACACAACTTGATAATTCTAATAAAAAAACTAATTCAAAATATTGCAATTGCTATTTTATTTCAGTCATACCATTTTTTCCTGTGCCATATATTCCTAAATTCGTTTTGATAAACATCAATTAAACTGCTGTACAGTCAACCCTCGTTAAATCGATCCCCTATAGACTGCCACCCTAAAGAACACAGCTGTCACTAAAGAACACAGAACCAATGTAACTTCCCATCTTCCCACACATTACCTGCCCTATTTATACTGCCATCCTTGTTCATCGCCAAACTTTTATCGAGTACCAAGGATGGCAGTTTAAAAAGGCTTGACTATTAGCAGAATGCTGTAGGCGGGGCGCCACTGGATTCGGACTAGATAGAGTCAACAAGTTACACATCTCCGCTCTATACAATACATGGGCCATACAACCAGCGCAATACGGATTTTAAAATAAAAAGTTTTTACCTTATTGTTTCCCCAAAACTGCTTCCAATTTTAGGAATCCAGCTTTGCTAGTTCACTGGTGTAGATTCCAATACTCTCCATGTCATATAAAACAAAATAAATTTGTTTCAAAGAACTAGACATGACATTCACAAAGTAATTGGAAATTGCCTTCAAAATGATTTGGGCAGCTTGTTGTTTGGGAAAACCAGCACTGAAAAACAAACAAACGACTATCAACAAGCAGTACTAACATAACACCCCATCAATAAGCACATGAGTAGATCTTACTTTAAGTTACATGCATTCGTTATGAAATCTCAATATTATACTTTATCCTTGCTCTAATACAAGGAATTTTGAAAATCACCAAAAACTTTATCTTACCTGTTACTGAGAACCACCATAAGCAATCTTATTACCTTACTATTTCAGCTGGCTCACAAAAGTGAAGGAAAATGTTCAAGTAAATGTTTAAAGTGTTTTAAAGTGTTTGTGGTGTACCTGCTCAGTAAAAACTAAGAGAAGTTTTTTTTGTAAATACAATGCAATCCAATTGTGATATAACCGTAAGTCATAAAGTAAGAATAAGAGTGTGTGCTGTGACAAAATGGCAAGTAGCATGAATGTAGGTAATAAGGCTTAGTTTATACAGGTATTCCTCACATTGCATGATTAACTGGTTCCAAGAAAACTTTGTGTAACTCAGAGAATACTTAAAGGGAGTTGATTTTAATGTAGATGGGACAGCATATGTTATGAGCATATAACATATTGGTTCAAAATGGAAAAGTAAGTTTACCTAAAACTGATAAAAATGCAAATTTTATGATTTTTTTATACAGTATACAATTTTAGCATTAACTTTTATTAGTTAATTTCTATTTAATAACTATTTATCTTGCTATCCTAAAAGTCCTAAATTGGTGGGTTAGTTGAGTGTCAAGAGGGAGCTGACAAGCAGCATTTTTCCATTATAGCAAGCCAAATAAAATACCTATGTATCTCTCTGACAACTTGGGTACTTCTATCCATGTTTAGATCATTCTTTTAAATGATCCTAATTGCAGTGTCAATATGTTACTCATCGATTTGTTTTATTCAAAGCTCCTTGACAGGCTAATTAAACAGAGCGCACATAAAACTGCCCCGGCCATCGTGCGACCGCGATGAGGGCCATGCAGCGAAGCTCATGTTCGATGAGGACACCACGCCGCACTATCTGTGCGTTCAAACGATTGTTGATGCACAAAAAAAAAAAAAACCCGGCACTGCTACATCTCATGTAACCATGAAATCTGCTTCAACGTGATTGGTTATTCGTAATTGTTGGTAATACTTAACCACGCCCTCACTTGACATTGACGAGTTGCTTTTTCATCTTGTCCACATTGTCTACTCTACTGTATTACTAATTTATTAATTTTCTTTTCTTATTGTTTCCATAATTTTGTTTTATCTGCTGTTTATTACATTCTATGTTCTGTATGATGTTTTATGACTCCTTTGGGTCAAAATTCAATAAATAATAAACTATAAAATAAAATTAATGCGGTTTTAATAAATTTTGTTTTTAAAATCTCACTATAAATACAATTAACAAAATATAATAAGATACAGTACCAGTATCTTAATATAATATAAACTTTAATATAAACTTATAACATATTTAAAATAAATTTTTATAAAAAAACTTATAGTAGACTTTTTATACATATCTTGTATTCTTAATAAAATGGAAGGTGTCCTTAACAAGTTTTGTTTTGGACAAAGTTTTCTAATGGCTGTACTGTATATGTTAATTGAGTATTATTTTTACTGAAAAAAACAAACACTTTTGTCTTCCAACTCCTCCGTCATTTTTTCACTCCTCATTCACTGCAAGCTAAGGAAGGAAGTAAATCTTCCAAAACATGTCCAAAAATGTATCATTACAACTTCAAATAAAAATGGTTTTTTAGTGAAAAACTGAAATAATTTTTTCAGTAAAAAAAATACTCAAATATCTTGTATTTTAATGGTCAATTTCATGGTTATGTTTTGATGTAAAAAGTTTTATTCTATGTATTGTATGTTGTTATGTATTCCTGCTGATTTTTAAGTCCTAATTTAATACAAATCTTAATTTAATATAATACAATTTTATAGTTGTCAACAAAGTTTAGCATAATGCAACTATGAAATAATAAACAAGGCCAATCCTGATTGAAGCTCTCTTGCGGCTGCGGCGTTATCGAACACTGATCGAAATTGCCGCCGCTGCGTGCGGCCCCAAATTTTGAACCGCGTGAATATGTACATCAGTAGACGCAACCAGCACAACTCGTATCTAGGTCAATCGATGCCATGGGCCGCAGCTCAGCCGTTACCACATCATAAACTCGCGATGCCGCAGTTTATGAGCGCCCAGCTTTAACATAGTGCCCTTCACTATTATCGTCTTCCAGTTCCAGAAATTCTCACTGATGAGCTCCGTAATGTAGGAATGGAGTGCCGTAGTGCAATAGTATAGCCAACTGAATGATCCAACAACAAAGTTGATTCATGCACGATTCAATTGGCTAGCTGTACTTTTAATTTCAGTAACAATGTCATGATGCGCAGCGTACACTGTACAAGTACGCTGCAAGCATTCATGTGCATGAATGCTCTATCCATCACACGCAAGCTCATTACACACACAGAGTGATTGCAAAATTCCAGCAGGCTATTCATTAAACTTTTAATTTAATGAGAAATATTATAGCAAAAACATCTAAAAAGAGATTGTGTCAACAAGCGCAAGTAGTTGAAGTTTAAGGGACTTCCATAAGGGTTGCAATTGTGCAACCACTCCCGTAAATGAGGGACACCTGTATCTATAAACAGAACAATGCTAAAAAATGTCAAAATTGAAACAATACAAAACAAATTGACCAAAACAACAACTAAGATATTTAAAACCTGGATATTGAAGCATGAACTGAATAATAGCCAAAGATTGATTTAATACATGCTTCAACCAAAAGATTTGGCAACTTATTTAATTTTGCACTTTCAAATATTGTAACAAAGATTAAACAAGTGTATCTTGTGTATGTTGCACATACAGGGTGTTTCAAAGTTCTTATTACAAATTCTAGGATATGTAGGGGGGGAATCCAAAAGGAACAACTTTTTCCTATGCGAAAAAATTGCGTCACGTGATACAGACCACCGAATCCTGCTTTTAAGACAAAATAATAAATAATAAAGGAAAAGCTTTCAAAAATAAGTCTTGAAAGCCATACCCAGCAAAATAGTAACAAATTGGATAATAAAATGGGTGTATTCTCCAAATAAACTTTTAAAAACTACAATGCAGAATTTTATGATTCAAAGGAATGTATTTGTTTAAATTTATTTTTCAATTTCGGGAATAACAATATGCATGACAACAGCGCACATCCCTGTCTCTGAATAGTTCGAGTCTCTGACCTGTTCGAGTCCCAGATGAGACTTGAACAGTTCGTTTCGTTTCAAGTCTGAGTCTCTCTGCCGTTCAGCACATAGCTCATTTGACTCGAACCAAAGCTCGGAGATCAATGAACGCTTGCAGACTCACGAGTTTGAACAAACCAGACATGAACATTTCGAACGAGTCCCGTTTCTTCTGAAAGAGTTTGAAAGAGCCTAAAAGCTGATTTGCATGCCTCTAGTATAAACCTAAAATGGAGTATAAAATCTTCCAAGTGGTCAGTGAGGTACTTATTATGTGGTTATGTGAAAGCTATCTTCCTAGTACATTAATACAATTAGATCATTTAACAATGGTTCAATATCCATGGTTAGAAACAAACATAAAATAACGTGAATGTTGACTATACAGAATGCATCCCATCTATCCAACTGTGATGAATGAAAAATGTAAGCTTGTGGGATGATCAAATTTTAAGCAATTTTTCTGTAACATTTAGTTAACAGCCAATAACAAGACAAAAATTTTTTAAATAAATTTAAGTGTGACATTAAGTGCAATTAAAGCAATGTGAGATGTTTCAATATATCTATATAAAGCTGATCCATATAGTAAAATTGTCATTTGGTGTTGAAAAATAAAATTGAAAAGAAAAGTTTAAAAAGAGAATTGCACAACTAAACTACAAAACAACAATAGTTAAAAACAATCCTTTTCTCTTATAAATAAAAAAAAATCTTTCATCTTCTTTATAAAGAAAACCTACTGTGTTCCATTTTTTATTTTTAATTATTGTTTTTAGTCACATAGATGCAACCTACATCCTGTGCAAAAAATATTTTCAGCAAATTTGGCTTGGTTTTGGTTAAATCGCTTGAAAATGGTGATTTTTGATGATTTTTTAAAATTCTTGGTAATTTTTTTTTCAATAGCAATAAGAACTGAAAGGCTTCAGGCAATATATTCATTGTTTAGAAATTTTGTTTTTCTGCTGAAAAACTCCATAGAGTATCATACTGAGCAACAAGGTGATTACATTATGCTGCCACTTTCTAAGAAATCCAGGAAGTGGTGAGGTAACAAGCTAGAAACAGTACTGAGGAGCAGTTTGGTGTCATGTTTGGTAAAAGTGTGGTTTATCACTATAATTCCCAAAGCCCTTCCACTGAAAAATCATTGCCCAAGCCTGGGATTGAACCAGGACCTCTTGTACATGCAAACACGATCTAACCATCTCAGCTACAGGGACTGGAAGACAAACAAAACAGCCTAACTACACGAGAAGACCATGGTCAATTCCAGGCTAGAACAAGGATTTTTTAACCCTCGCTTTCTATGCAAATTATTAATTTTCTAATGCCAAGGTGTTACCAGCTCAGGAGAAGTGCACAATGTTGCAGTTTTCAAAATTTTTAATCACTTAAAAATTAATCTATCGAATTGGAGTGGTAAATGTGTCATGCTGAATCATCGTGTGGTAGAAATTAATTATTTGAATTATTTATTCACTTTGAGTACTTGTTTAATATTTTATTCTCTGAGAACTATGAGATAACATTGCATTGTTTAAAGAAAAATAACCAACCTTGTTGAAGAAAACAGTTTGATTATAGAATTCTTATTCTTCACTAACATGGGTGAACATTGATTTTATCCTTCTACTTCACCACCAAATATCACCAAATATATTTCGAATTTGTTTTTCTGAATGTCTTGTCATTATTTCTCGAACTATTTATTAACTGATGAATGAGTGTGACAAACGTCACCACGTTGCCAATCCGAAAGATGATTGACAACACATCGCTCATTGAAAGCCCTGGCAGTGTTTAAGTGGTGTCATTTGGGCACCCTCTTTGCCAAACTCTGTAGCTTGGTTAGAGAGTTTCAGCATATATGAAGACCCCCTTGTTCAGTCCCAGGCTAGGATGAGAATTAATCCTTGCTTTCTATTGGTTATCAATTGTCTAGTGCCAAGGTTTTATCTTGGAGAGGAATATGCAATGTTGTCATTTCATATTCTTACTGGATCAACCAGTTTTAAATTGCTCAGAAAAAGTGTTATTTTCAGTAAGTTCTGCATGTGTTTGGTTAACTCGTTAAAAAAAGTAAGCCTACTATCCTCTGCAAGTTTAAAAACGGCAAAATAGCAGCAAACAATTCAAGTGCAAGAGCCAACATTTGCACCACACGTCATAGCAAAAAATGGGAAGGTGCAGAATTGCTGTCACTTATGTACAATCACACAAAAAATCGCATAATAGCAAACAATAATTTGGGAGAACATTATTACATATTAGTGGATTTAATATATAAAAAATTTGGAGAATTTATTCTATACACTAAACTCTTCATAATCCAGTGACTTCCTTGCCACATTACTGAGAGGGGTGCACAAAAAGCTTGTTTTAAGGTTAGTTCCCAATGAGT
Organism: Cryptops parisi; assembly: GCA_034695005.1. Taxonomy (NCBI): domain Eukaryota; kingdom Metazoa; phylum Arthropoda; class Chilopoda; order Scolopendromorpha; family Cryptopidae; genus Cryptops; species Cryptops parisi. The sequence continues at coordinate 2,591 of JAQIWH010007698.1, read as the reverse complement.
CGTATATGCCGCACTTTAGGCTCGAGCCACAGTATGACGTCACCTCGAGCCCGAGACTCCAACGTATTTTTGAAGGTGATCAGAGTTGAGCTATGGTCAACTTCAGCCAGCATTTGTTTTTTTTGCGCCCGACCAATAAAGAGAGAGAAGGTGCATGAGGTAGCTACAGCAGCTATCCAATGTTTCCTTGCGCTGGATCCTTCTCCTCGACCGCCATTTTATTTGTTTACTACTGTCGAGGACAATGGCAAAATTAATCAAAATTAATTAAAGTATTTAATTAATTAAATACTTAGTTAATAAATTACTAAATAATTCAGGTGCTGAATAAATTGAAATTGGTACTACTCATGAATGATTTTGTACATATTTTACTTTTCTGCATTTATTGCACCTTAATTTTCTGGGAAAGTCATACTTCCACAGGAAAGCTAACATTTATCAACCCAATTGCGTAGTTCTCCAAGATTTTTTGAGAGGGAAGGTACCAAGCCCAATGCCATCACAACGTAAACGCTGTAGTGGCATTGACTGGTATAAAAACGCCGCGTTCGTTGTTGGCCTTGGTTTTCGACGCCGCACAAAATATGTGCAGTGGGAACTAACCTTAATTCTTTATTATTAACTCAATGTTGCAAGTTTACTGTATGTAGTGTTTAACAAAACCAACATAAGAAGCAAGTAAAGAAAAACATGATCACTGCATACTATCTATGGTTTATACGGTCTCATTTACTGATCTCAGTGCTGTAACCCTGCCTTTTTTTTATATCACAGCAGGAGGCTGGATAATTGAGAGCTGAATTAGCAAGTTTACTCTTACTGTATTGGTGAATGAAAAAGCAAATAAAAACCTATTTTTCCCACAATAATAAACATTCTTGGGACAATGGTGCTACACAATGCTTGAAAATCAACAGAGGTAGAAAAGGTTGTAAGTCGGCCCATCCTTAGGGCAGAGCAAAGGGGGACAACCACCTAGGGCTCTGAGTTCCCAGTGAATGTGTGGTGGGCCTCGCAGGGCAATAGATGGTTTATTGTTTCACGTTTATATTGGAAAAAATGTTTGTAATGTAGTTTGTAGATCACTAAAACAGTGATTATAGTAACACTGCCCTGGGTGGTTGCCCCTGCTTGCCTACCCTAAGGACTGGCCTAAGTAAGCATGGCATAACATAAATTTTGCAGCATCAACTAAAGTTATACTGTAAAATTGTGCAGTATAACTTTTATATGAATATGTGCAGTATTGTACGTGCATAACCTCGTTAAATTTTAACCTAACATTAACAATTTAGCCCAGTCACAAAGCTTGCAGTTTCTGAATTGGCTATAGGTAAATTTTTTGTTCGCAAAAGAAATGTTGGTCATAAGATGATCAGTTATATGAATATTTGGTAAGTCTTTCGGTCATAAAAACTATTAATCCATGGTCAGAGGTTAGGTTAAGGCCGCATTTCCAAAATGGGGTTCCGCGTAATCAATAAACTGTACACATTAAAAGTTTAAAATATTGTAGGCACGATTATATTTGATGGACAAGACAATGTTTGGTTGCTTTTACTGCACAGCTGTGTGATTAGCAGCTGCGTTTAATTACATGGGCCACAAAAATTGCAGACCTCTTTTACTTGGAAAAAATATAACTTTCAATATTTAGCAATTCAAAAATTCTTGCCACAGCCTGGGAGAGCAAATTAAAGCTCTCTCATGTATGCCTAGATGCTGTAACCAGAGCTACTGGGACTCAGAAAGCTCAAATAACACTACCATGCTATAAATTTAAGACTATATTGGTATACCGTATCTTCAATTAAAAGGTACCGTACTTAAATTGATATTTAAATTGGAAAATTTCGCCTGTACTGTCGTATTTTTCGAACTTTATTTCTCAAAAACAGAAAAAATGTGATAAAATTCGTTACAAATTGTGTGATTTCTATTGTTTTTAAATACCGAAAAATACTGATATTACCGGTTTTTTAAAAATAATTATACCGAATACTGGTTTTACCAATACCAGGTTTCTACGGTATATGAGAACCCTAGTTGAGGCAAAGACTAATATTTTAGTCTTAGGTTAATTGTAATGCATGGCTATGGTCTGCTAAATGGGACGTAGGTGTTAAAATTTGTAAGTTTAATTTTTTAAGTGAGGACCAACTACAATTAATCATACAAAGATTAATCAGTTAACCAACCAATCACAAACACACCAAGTATATGATAATTGTAGGTGTGGTGTTTAAGGGGCACACTGACTGGATAGTTGCACAACATGTAGTTAAGTAGCAATGACAAGCCTTCCCCCAAGAGTTAAACTTTTAAGAGTGTCTTTAACTTACAGTTTACGAATTACAGGCTTATCCTGCTATTATGACGTATAACAGCAGGTTAGAGGTTGGACCACGATGGTAGATCACGACTTCACGAATCAGGTGAAGAATCAAGACTTTTTTTTTTTAAATTTGTCAATGCATATAAAAGCCTAAAAACATATGTACTATATATATAGTTGAGGTAGGTAGGTACTTGGGGTTTAACGAGGGCACCGACTGGCTTTTACAGCTATGTCATTTGGCCCTCAGACT
>JAQIWH010007697.1:0-11081 GCA_034695005.1 Cryptops parisi | reverse complement strand
TTCAAATTGTTTAATTTCAAAACTTTTCATGAAATCAAGCAGATCTCAGTGAGATAAGCACGTTTGCATGTCAATTTCCACATGACAAGCCTCCTGGTATTCGGTTGCCCTCCTTAAATGACATATAGACAAATTGACCTAAACAAGCAAGTAATATTTCACCAAAAAAGCTGATTCTTCGCATTTTACAAACGTAATGTATTCTACAACTGTCTAAATAACTTCATTAATATTAAAAAAAAAAATTGAATAATTTTAAAAAAATTTCAAAAATCAAAATCACATTTTCCAAAATGGCGGCCATTTTTCCAATATGGCCGCCAAAATTTTTGGGCCCTACCTTTAGATATATTCTCCTATATTTAAACATCCATCCCTGAAAGTTTCATGCTTTCTTCCGAAAATGCACAATTTTTTTGTTAACTACCCCACTAGTGAGTTTCTTCTTTACCCATGTATGGAAAAGGTTTTGGCAGATGAACATCAGAAAATGTTGCTTAATCTGGATGCAATAAAAAGTATAGTGACCGTATAATGCGGTACTTTTACAATGCGGTTTCAATATAACCAGTGCGATGATTATAAGCTTAGGAGTGAAAGTGAAATTTAAAAATGATAGGAATAATGCTCAAGGCGATTTCAATTTGGCAGACTTAAGATGGAAAAGCCAACTATGAGTAACGATGATTTAAAATTTTTCTTCACGTTTGTGTCTAATTTGTTTCTGTATAGGTTTTGAAACTGAAGTTCGAAGTTGTTTTATTTTTGGCGACGGAATGCTCATTTTCACGGTGTGCTGCTCAGTTGTGTGTGGCTGAACTTGCCGACAAACTTGGCGATCCCAAAAATGGAGCGCTAGCAGCTGAAACGTTATTGGCAATTGCTGAAAGCACGAAATTCGATTTTGTATCTGGACAGGTAATTAAACTCTACATTAATTTGATGGGTCTGAACCTTATTTTTTTGTGACATGGTTTCAAATTTGACCAGGTCTTGGATAGCGTCTTTTCCCAAAAGAATCCCAAAACACATGCTGAAGCACTTAATTGGTTGTCCAATGCGACGAAAGAATTTGGCTTACAGTAAGTTGAAGTCTTATTTTACTTATTGTACTAGCGGTATGCCGTCTAAAATGCCGGTGAAGTTCTTAGGTGGTAAAAATTGTGGTTCTGTTGTAGGACAGACAGACGAAGCAAATTATATTGTTAAGATTTTCAGGTGTGGTGGTGCTATTAAATTGTTAATTTGTTTTTATCATAAATATAGTTGAAAAATAAACCTATATAAATTAACATGCGAATAGATGTGTTTAGACACATTAAATGAACAGAAATGGGGGGGGGGGGGAAGGAGAGAGTGAAGTGTCTGTTAAATATTGACGTTCAAAAATGTCACGGAAAGTGAATTAAAATTTTTGTTGAAAAAGTGACATTCTATGGAAGTTGAGTCGTGTGAAAATTTTAGTAACCAATAATAAAGCATTAATATTACATGGGCTGATCAATGGACTTAAACTAGTCTAGTATGTCCTATAGCAGGGGTTTCCAAACTTTCATGGACCGCGATCCACCTTTACAAAGTAGTAAACATTGGGACCCACCTAGCTTATGTTGTGTAAGTTGAGAGAGGTTAAAATGGTCATTTATTAATACACTAGCTCGTTCTGGGGTGGCCGCTCAACCCCCTCTAACCCATAAGTAACTATTATTCTTACATGAAGGTTTCGAAAGATTCCATATTCGAGGAATTCGAGAACCTTTGAGATTTTGGATTTTAGAAAATTTTTAGGATTTGGCCTGTCCCCATTTCCAACCTAGACTTTGGGAAACCTCGTCTAATAGTAGTTTTACAAAAATATCAGTGTTTTCATTGGTCAGCCTTTGTGTTTTAATTTTGAAGGGTACGTTTATTTTGCAGGAAATTGGCCTGTAAAAAAACCTGCACAAAATGCATTGGTCGCCTATTAGTAAACTTGAATTTTAAAATTCATGACTTCAGTCTGACATGGTTTACTTCATTTTTTTGTAGATTTCAAGTGAAATCGGTGCTAGAATATATTAAAAAAGGACTGGCAGCTACAAACCCGGTGAGTATTTGCTCTAATGATGTGTGTTTGAATTGATGGTGTTTTCACAATGGTAAATTTAATCTTCCAATTACAGTCAGTAAGAGCGGCAGCAATCAATCTTCTTGGGACAATGTATTTATACATCGGTCCAAGCCTCAGGACTTTTTTTGATAACGAGAAAGCTGCTCTGCTACAGCAGATTGATGGGGAATTTGACAAGGTCAGCCAAATTATTTTTGTTTGTTTGTTTATTGTTTTTTTTTCTAGAAAAGGAAGAAAAAAAAAGAATTGGTGTAATGAAAAACTGTTTTGATAAGTGCAGATCGAATATCTGATACTTGTAATTTCAGTTGCAAGGTATGACTCCTCCTCAACCAACTCGGGGACTTGCTTCAAAAAGAAAAGCTGCTAATGACGACGACGACGATGATGCAGTCATGGGTGATGGTGTTCCTCCTGTGATAAATGTTGCTGATCTTATTCCTCGCACTGACATCTGGTACGTTGGTATCAAATTAATTTTGGCGGAATGATACAGCTTAATCTAATGCGAAAACGACATGTGCTGTAGCGATCTACTGCAGACTTAGCGGACACAGACTATAGTTGATAACCTATTTTTACTTTAAAAAGAAGCAATGTCGGCGATATATCAGTAGCACATTTCTGTGGTATTCAAAATGCAACAAACAGATATCGACAAATGTCAACAATGCAAAATACTCTTTCAGATTATGATTTTTTTGTTGTGCGCAAAGTGTTTTTCTTGTTGTCGTGGAAACATTTTTCCATGGATGCGGTTCTTTGTTTACGTATAAACAGAAAGAGAAAGAACAACTTGCATTTTATATACAGGGTGTTTGCGAAGGATTTACCACTTTTTAAATAGGTCATTTTGATAAATTGACCTTGGTCTGATTAGTCTGAATAGACCAATTGGTCTGAATTGTCAATTGGTCTGAATAGACCAATTGACATTGGTCTATTTGATAAATGATAAACAGTGACTTAACTAAGTGTAAATGATGTAGAATAATGGGAGAATTATTATCAGAGTGGTGAGAGTGTCTGGTATTGTGCGATGTATAGTGCAAAAATGCTGTGTAGTACAGCACTATACAGCATTTGGGTTAAGCCGCATGCTGCATCACTTTAGCTTAAATAAGCTAACGTGAGTTAAAGAAAAAGTTGAAAAATGCGGGAAAAGTTATTAAAGCTGTGTGAGGTGACAATGGAGTCATCTGCAGGAAACGATATTTTATGCACCGTTTGAGTGCAATTGTGGTTTAAATAACACCATGGTCACAAAGTTATACTAATTGAAAAAAATGGCAGATTCTTTGCAAACACTCTGTAGTTTAATGTTAATGGTGTGTATCTTTCAATTGATCTTCTTAAAAAGTTGTGTAGTTGACCAAATATTTACTTTCATGCTTTTTTCCAAGCAATCCTGAGGATATAGGGTATGCTGTAGTTCAGTGTGATGTAGTGTTTGAATGCATTGACTTGTACACAAATTTTAGCATGCGGGACAGTAGAATGTAGATTTTATATATTTTTATTTTGTTCCAGTTATTGGTTCAATCTATTTTGAGTCGGTTGTTGAATATTTTTTTTTTCCCTGTTTGCAGTGATTTAATCTCTTCTGAATTGCTCGAAAATTTGGCTGACAAAAACTGGAAAGTAAGAGGTGAAGCTTTGCAGAAGTTAGCGACGATTGTCAGCGATGCCAAATTTATCACGCCAAATCTGGGTGGGTTACCGACGATTTTGAAAGCAAGATTGAATGACTCTAATAAAAATCTAGTAAGATAGTTCTTGTCAATCCATTATACATGTACTGTATTTCAATTCTGGTCATTGGGTTCACCGGTTTATTTATTTTTGGAGATAAATCAGTCGAGTAGTCTAAAGTTCGCTTTATTGGAGCAGCTAATCAGGCCAGTCTTCAAGTTTCCATTTGACCAGAATTGTTTTTGTTTTTTTTTAAAAATTCTATAATTATTTAAAATGCGATAGTTTTGTTCATCATTGCAATTCATTACGTTTCTATTTAAACTAGGCAATTCAATCGCTGAATATTTGTCAAGCCATTGGTACGGCAATGGGCCCCAATTGTACCAAACATGTGAGAACTCTTGCACCTGGGATTATTGTTCCTTTAGGAGATAGCAAAGTAAGTGCGGTGTTAAATGTTTTTTTTTTATAACAATGTAAAAGCAATAGTTAATTCTAGTTTTATTTTAGCTGTGTAACATGATTCACTATTTCATACCATTCAGCATTAATAACATTATGCCTGCTCTTTTTTTGTGATATACGTATATAGTCAGATATTATTTGCATAGGTGGTTAATTTTTCAAATATTTTTTTTAATACTTTAGCAACAGTTGTAATGTTAACCAAATAAAACTATTTAAAAACTATGCACTGTTCAGAAACTATAGGTGCAACATAATTCCAAAGTAATATACATAATGTCAATGTGTACAGGTAGAAAACCTAAAATCCAAAAATAAGTAAGTACAGTGGACCCTCGAGATTCGAACACAATTCGTTCCAGGACGTGATTTGGTTCTCGAGTAGTTCGGATTTCGAGTTAAATATCCCCATAAGAAGTAACGTAGATTGAATTAATCCGTTCCAGATCCCTCGAAATTCACCCAATCTAAAACATTTTAAATGCCTATTTTTAGTCATATAGGTTATTGGTAAATAATGATAAAACAAGTAGATCTAATTTTAACAGTTGAATGTTTGTACATTTATAATAGTACATACTTAAAAATTTTGTACAATAGTAATAGCAGGGGAAATATTACTTTCCAATGGAGGGTGAATTACCTTTTTTTCCATCTGTAAGGAACTAGTTGAGGGTTGTGGTCAGAGTCTTGCGCAAAGCTGGCCCGCCAAACGGTTTAATTTTAAGATTCAATTTAAAGTTACCACGCATGCGCAGACGGAGGAGCCAGTTTGACTGCGAAGGGCAAGTGTTTTATTATGCTTAAATTTGATAAGGTGGTGATAAAATAAGCTAATTTTCAGCTACTAGCACCACCTACAGTATCTCTTTGCAAACAGAAAAACACTAGTTTCAGTTTAATGCCTATTCACAAGTTACACTTTTTGCATAATTCACATTATAGTTATTAATATCGGTAGGAAATTGTAAATTGAGATTCACAAACATTGTTACTTTGGGATTTTAGTTATTGTGTATGTGTTCTATTTAATTTGCTCATAATGTTTATGTTGGTTTTCAGACACTAGTGAAAACAGCAGCACTAAACTGTTTGAATGCCTGGGTTGAACAGTGTGGCATCAGTCCTTTCGTAGAAGGCGACACGTTGACTGATTCGTTGAAATTAGAGAATCCATGCTTAAGAGCTGAGGTAAGGTTCAGGTTTTCATTTCTACATGTATTGTTTATTTGTGTTTCCTTTTCTTTTCTCTGCTAATTCTTTTTGAATTCAGCATTGAGAACTGTTGCTTAGTTGAAGTTAAAGAATGGCAACAAACATTATACGATAGTTCCTATGTAATCCATTTCTACTCAAGACCAAATTTAGGCGTGGTTAAAATTGTATTAATCTTTTTAAAGCATCAACACCTTGAACTTGTCGAGATAAGCAATGATGTAAAATGATGCAAAAATTAAAAGATTTTTTTGTATTCTTTCTGCAATATATGAATGTTGTTAAAATCAGTTTTAATTTCTACTTTTGAAATGCTACGTAAAAGGTGTCATTACCAATTATTCTGGCTAAACAAAGTGGATTCAAAGACTGGCTAACTAAACGAAACGAGTTTTCTGCATTTTGTAAGTTCTGCCAAAGCAACATCCATCTTAGTAATTGGAGCTTTATAGGGTTAGGTACTATCCAGAGTTTTCAGGTATTCACGGAAAGTCTTGGAACTGTGTATGAAGAGGGGCCTACTGTATGCTTATTAAGTAGGAGTGTTTATGAATGCAAGATTTACGGGGATGTTAATTTATTTTTTGTTGTGTTTTCGTTTTTACAGTTATTGAGTTGGCTTGTTGAGAAGTTGGCGGCAGTTAGGACAGTATCTCCAGACCTTAGTTTGTGTGTTCCTCATTTATACACTTGCCTTGAAGATCGCAATGCTGATGTTCGTAAAAATGCCCAAGAAGCTGTAGTGCCATTTATGGTTCATCTTGGATATGATAACATGATTCAGATTTCGAAGAAATTAAAGGTAAAATCAGTTTTCATCATAAAAATTTGATTGCTGCAATTGATTAAATAATGTAAAAGTGTCATATACTTTTATATCATTAATCACTTGAGCAAGACAGCTAAACGCTACGTGTCACGGTTTCTCGTATACAATATCCAATATTAAATAATTAATCAAAAAAGGTATTTGTGTGAATTGTGACATTCATTGTAGTGAGTGTTCGTAAATTGAATGTAAATGTAAACCGAACATTGCTTTTGAGAAGGAAAACTGGTTTGTGAGGAGATGTGGGGTAAATTATTTTTTATTAACTTTATTTTTAAATTTTATTTTCCATGTAGCCAGCATCCAAAACAACAGTGAGTGCAATCTTGGAGAAAGCTAAACAGAATCTCCCTGCTAAACCACAACCTAAACCAAGGCAATCATCTGTGACTGGTGCAAAAACTACAGCTGGCGCGAAAGGACAAGACGATAATGAGAAGTATTCTGATGCGAATGGCGGTGGTGTGAAAGGAATGAAGCGGGCCACTTCCAAAAACAAGGTAAATTCCGGCGGTTTGGTTTTTTAATTTAGCCTGTTAAAACGTAATTGGCTTTAATGTTGTGTGGTTTCATCTTTTTCAGCTCAGTGGAAGTGCAAAACTTGGCAAGAAAGGTGAAGAGGAAGAAAAAATGCCACCTATGTTACACAATAACTTGAAGGAGCAACGAATCTCGGATGAACAACGACTAAAAGTAAGAATTGCGCTTGAAATATCATCACATCACACATCGTTCAATAAACCATGGTTGATATGCATGCACATCACACATCTTTTCCATAAAACAGCAAGTGTGTAATGGTTTCGGAATGTGTGTGCGCACTGTGGAATGCATAAGGGCTGGCTTTCCCCCTTCAAAGTGAGGGACCATCTGGATGGTCCCTTCTATGCGTGCACACACTTGAACTGCACAAACATGCTGTTTTATTAGAATGTTATTTTGTATTGGATTGGTAGATTTTGTCACGTATAAAAAAAGTGAAATATAGTTCCTTGAAAATAAAACTATTATTATTTTAATCGAAGGTTGGAACAAATATTTTCTTTTGTGACATTATTTTATAATTTTATAATTATTTTTATTATTAGAAATTTAAATTTGAACATCTACCAGAATGCTCCTTGTGTACGAGCCATTGTTATAATCAATCTACATAATTGGCCAAATTTTGTAGATAATTGGCCAATTAAATGTCTATTTCTTGAAATTGGCATGACATTGAGAGTTGAAAATAGTTGGGTTGATAAAAAAATTCGTAACAAAATGATGTATAGAAAATTTGTATCGCACGAGATTTTTGTTTTTGCATCCATAAAGAAAGACATTAAAAAATAATTATAAAATAGTGCCTGGGGGAAGACCTATTTGTTTCAATGTTTGATATTCTTCATTAAAATATTAATAGTTTTATTTTTAGTAGCTATATTTCACGTTTTGTCAAAGATTAGATTTGCTATCTTTTGCTTGATTTTTTTTTTCACATATGCAAATTAATGTTTAAATTCATGGATTTTTGTTTTCTTTAATTTATAGGTACTGAAATGGAACTTTACGACACCTCGCGATGAATTTTGGGATCAGCTTCGTGATCAAATGACAGTAGCAGGTTTCAGTTCTACATTGCAGACCTATTTGTTTCATGGTGATTTCAAATTTCACATTAAGGCTATCGATACCTTTATGGAGGTAATTTCAATTTTGTAGATATTGTGCATAGGCTGTTTTGTTTTTATTTATTTATTTGTTCATTCATATATTTTTTACTTTTAGTGCTTGGATAATCCTCAAGTCAGCATTTCCAATCTTGATCTAATCTTAAAGTGGCTAGCGTTGCGTTTTTTCGACACAAATCCCAGTGTTTTATTGAAGGGCCTCGAATATCTGAAGCAGTTATTTATTCAGTTAAACGATCAAGGGTATCAGTTACTTGAATACGAAGCAAATATTTTCATTCCTTATCTCATTTTAAAGGTAAATCTTAGTAAAGTAATCTTTTTTAATACAACGAGTTTTGAAGTTAATGGCTAAAATTTTCTTGTTTATCAAAGGTTGGCGATCCAAAGGATACCGTTCGTCAGTCAGTTCGGAATATTTTCAGATTAATCTGTGATATTTTTTCATCTTCCAAACTGTTCGCTTTCATCATGGAAGGACTGAAATCGAAGAATGCTCGCCAGCGAACAGGTACAGAAAAATGCTTCGTTTTATTATAATTTTTGTTTTTTCGGCGGCAAGGATAAAGTGCATACTTATCATGTAGGAAACATTCTTTGATATTTGAGAATCCATTGTAAAATGAGTTGCTAGTGTGCTGAAACAGTTGTAAAACATGAGTTCTGTTTTTTTAAGAGTTTAATTTTTCATTACATTTAAATTGTCATAATTTTGCATTGAAATACTGTCGAGCTTAATACGAGCTGAATTGCTGATGGTAGGTCTTGTTATGGAATTTACTCATTTTATGAACATCATTTAACCCTATAAAATGATTTCTGTGAATTTCTAGAGACTTCATTTTAACACATTTTCTATAACAAAATAAAATGTTTTCATACAATGGAAAAATTTTGATAACTCATAACTAGACCTCGGATTAATATGCACTAAAAAATATGAAAAATGTGCACTAAAAACCCTCGAAATATGCACTAAGAACACGAAAATATGCACGAAAAAAAATGAAAATATGCATGCAGAATGTCACAAAACCGCTCAAAATATGAAGTAGACATGACGTTATGCAATTTGTTTTCTAGGTGTTCTGCAAAAACACCAAAATTCAAGCATTTTATTTTTAGCATTTTATTCCTGTGTTGTAGAGTTTGGAATTTCTCGTTGCATGAAATTACAAAAATAATTTTTAAAAAAACTTAGGTTGACAATAGAAATTTTATGAAAATAAATACTAAAATAGACATTTTATGGAAATAAATGCTAAAAATATGCAAAAAAATATGCAGTTTTTCAAAGGGTTGGTAATTAATAAGTTTTTTTGTTTGTTTTATCTTAGAATGTCTTGAACTTTTGGCAAGTTTGATCGAAATGTTTGGAGTCAATGTCTGCAATCCAAATACTGACAAAGTTCATAGTCCACATGTTGCTTTGAAAGAAATCAGTAAACATATTTCTGATAGGGACAACAGTGTTCGAAATGCTGCTTTGAACTGCATTGTCCAGGCATATTTTCTTGACGGTGAAAAAATATACAAATATCTTGGTCCAGTAAGTACTTCCATAAATCACTACATTTTTTATATATATATATATATACTGTATATATTACAATGACAATTAAATTTTGCTACGATTCAGATTCCAGATAAGGAACTTTGCCTGCTCGAAGAGCGGATCAAACGAGCATGTCGTAATCGTGTTGTCACTCCTAAACCACCAAGTGCAAATGCTAATATCCATGTGACGACAAAACCTGTTCAGGCAGTCGTGCAGCAAATTGACAACCAAAAGAAGGAGAATGATGTAGAGGTGGCTGCTACTGTCGGAAGGTAAATAGTCAATTTAATCATAGGTATTTATGGGTATATAGGCAGAGGCGAAGCGTGCCCCCCTCCCCCCTGAAAAAAAGGATCCGACCTGATATTTAGTATTTTTATTGTGTTAAGTAGACTTGTTTTAAATAGCAAATAGTGTTTTGCTCCCTCCTCGTAGCTGCCCCCCACCTTTTTTCTGAGGGTGCGCCCTGCCTCTGTACATAGGTATTTGCTTCAAACTGAAATGTGCAATCGAATTTGTGTGTAGCCAGTCTCACTTGTATATTTTAAGTTTTTGTTGCTAGATTAAGCAAAGTTTTTGGTTTCAAATTCTACATTAATTTGTTTTCAGAAGCAATGCTATTGGAAGTAATGTGCAACAAACTCGTCCAGTATCAGGAATATTTTCACTCGATTTGGACAAGTTTGAAGCCATGATGGATGAGAAAAATGAATATGACTTTCCCAAACTTGTAAAACCTGATTTGGATGATATTTTGAGCAAGCCAATTAAACTTCCTGAAACTAGGTAAAGTGAATCTGTATTTTTTATACGCTTTATATTAGCTTCAGTTGTGTGGTTGTGTGTGAATGAGCGGGAAAATTGAACGTATTTGAACCAAATTGAGGCGTCTACGGACGTTGATGAAAATATACTGTTTTCCAATGGACCACTTTGGTTGAACAATGAAACGAATACTGTAAAATAACAATCACTTGAAAGTGAGAACCGCAGAAATCGAAAATGGAATTACTCAAAATTTACATAAAATACAACAATGGTGAAACTATTGTCAATTACAAACATCAATCTGAATATGACAACATATAAAGCGTATTTCTTAAAAAGTATTTTTCATCCAACTTGTTCTTCTTTTTAATGATAGAAAAATAAATTATTGTATGTTTTGTTTTGATAATGCAAAGCAGTTTGTTGGTATTAGGGCTTCTCATTTCCCGCGAAATCTGTCAATTCCTGGGATTTCCCGCCATTAAATGAGAAAGATAACCACATGAAATAGACCAACCAAATTTTCTTCAAACACTCAAAAAAGGATTAATTTTATTTATAAAAACATAATAAATTACGAAATTGTTCCAAGTTTTAACTTCAATAAGTCAAAGTATGTTCAGTTATTTATTATACTCTTTATATTAGCTTCACTTGTGAGTGAGTGAGTTTCTGCGTATAAAAACAAAATTACTCGATGGATCTTGGATAAATGAGGTGTCTGTGGATTTGTCTTAAGTCCCGAGTAAAATTAGGGAATGGCATAAA